>BQNB010011775.1:2786-75743 GCA_026074375.1 Tanacetum coccineum | reverse complement strand
ATTTTCTAAAATTTTAAACTTCGAAAAATAAAGAAAAATAACAAATTAAGGAAGAAAAATCTAGAAAATTGTAAGAAAGTCCTAAAAGTTGTAAGGGATGCAGGAAAAATAAGCTGGTTAAGCCAGCCTATCGAATAAGCTCTAAAAAGCTTAAAATAAGATGCGAAGTGCTTATGAGACAAAGAGTTGAAAACGTGTATAAGTATATAGATGTTGCAAGATCTAACGGAAAAGTCCCAAGGGCGCTAATGGTAGTGAGTGTGTTGGTGTAAAAACGTTTGGTGATAAGGGTGAGGTCCCGGGTTCGAGCCTTGCTCACCTAGGACTTCCCTTAATCCTAAATGTTTTTGTTTTTGCCATTTTTTTTATAACTTTTTAAAAGACTAAAAAATAAGCACTTTTTTCAAAAACACTTCTTTTATAAACCACGAATAAGCACTAAATAAGCTGCTAAAGGGTGACAGAATAAGCTTAATACTCTAAGCTATAAAATGGTAACTGATTGCAATTTTAAGCACTAATAAGCAAATAAAAACTCAAAATAAGCTAAGACAAATAAAAGGGCATATCTAAAAAGCACTTAAGAACAAGAATAAGCAACTACAATAAGCTAGAATGGCAGTTTAATCAAAAAGCTATAAAACTTAGAAATCTTAAACTAAAATGCAAATAAGCTTAAATAAGCTCTAAACTAAAGAGAATAAGCTAAAATGAGCTTAATCTAACATAATAAGCTAAACTAAACCTAGAATAAGCAAAAGCAATAAACTAATAAGCCTAAATAAGCAAATAACTTTTTGGCCAAAACTGATAAGCAAAAAGGCCAAGAGGGACTTTTCTAGCTTAAAAATAAGCTAGCGAAAGGATCCTTATGGCTTAGTGGCTTATACCACTAAAAAGATTGGCCAAAAAGCTAAAATACGCAACAATGAAAAAGCATTTTGAAAATCAAATAAGCACTTAAAAAGCTTCATGAAAAAGCTATCTCACACTGATTCAACACTTAGACAAATTTTTACAAACTTTTGCAATCTTTACAAAACACCAATTTTGAGCTTAAAAATAAGCACCTAAACAGATCCTTATGAACATATAACCTACAAACAGATTAATCTTTGACCTCAAAGAACAAGAATCAATAATCAAAAATCATTTTGAAATTCAGGATAAGCCACAATAAGCATTTGAAAAAGCATTTTCTCAAACTTTTTGAACACTTAGCAATCTTTGACAGTTTTGGCAAAAACTTAAAACAACAATGCATGCTTTTAGACTATTATTCTAACATGTTTTTAACACTTGCACAAACATAAAAAACATCACAAAACAACAATAAGAAAGATCACAATCAAATAAGCAAATGAGATAAGCTTAAACCAACAGTTTCAAACATCAAACTCTTAACACCTTAAAAATGAGATTTACTACTTGAAAATTGAAACAAACTAATTTTTTAGACTAATTTAAGCTAAACTAAACTGACTCAAGTGTCAAAATGCAATTTTGACCTATTTTGTTTTTAAAAGCTCAATCAAATAAGTCAGTTCAATCTATTTCTAGAACACAAATTCAAACACCTTTTTGCGTAAAACCTTAAATGAGCTTTTTAAAGATGAGTGAATGACCCAAAAATATTTTTAAACCATTTTGACCCATTTTGTCTACTGTCCCAAACACTCCTTTAAAACTGTTTTTACCAATTTAAACTTAATAACTTGATTTTTAGTGAACAAAACCTTAATACCAGATTATAGATGACTTATAACAAACATATTAAGCAACTTTTAACACTTAAATCAGCAAAAACAACAGGATTAAAGATTATGCAACTTTTAAGCTAATTTAAGACAAAATATAAGAAAAACTTGCACACAAGATTTTTATACTATAACCTAAGCATAATAAGCAATAGACATCATAACAAAGCATAAATAAGTAAATAAGGAACAATAAGCAGTTAAATAGTAAATAAGCTATAAATGGAAAAATGAAACTTACAAAGACCCTTGCTCAAAACAGGGCAAATGAGCTCAAAAGAGCTTATCTACTAGCTCTAGCTTATTAAAGATAAGATAGTAGTGTCCATAAGCCCATCCAAATCCGGCTTATCATCCAAAAAGCTTTTTTGAGTGATTTTTGGTAAAATAAACTTAAACCTTACAAACTATGAAAAGGTTTTGTAAGACTTAAGTAACAGCTTAAGAAGGTTATAAAAAGAGCTTTTGAGAGCTTATAAAACAGTTTTAAACATTCAAACACTTTAACTAAAAAACAGGGTAAAACATAAAAACTTCAATCTTTCATTAAACTTAAAATCATTACAAGGCTTTTAAGAAAACATTACAATAAGCTAAAAAACTACAAAAAAAAACTTAGATGCCCAAAGGCTTACAAATGAGCCTATTTATACTAAACTAATGAAGGTTCTAGGTCTTGTGCTTCTTTGCTGAGAGGGCTCAAGCTTGTGTTTATTGTGTGAGAGCCTTTAAAGACTCATCTTGGCCATTGAATTTTAGTGCTCCCCAAGCTCTTTAATCTTAGCCATCAAATCTTTGTATTCTACCTTGGACGAATGGGGAAGCAAAGGATTGCCAAGGTGACAATTGGTGGGACAAGGTGTGGGGTGTATAGACAAAGTGGAGAAGAAAGGGGAATAGTGTTGGCATTTTGGCGGGTAGTGAGGACAGGACATACACACTTTGTGTGTGGGTGATAAACAGTGCTTCGTGCTGTTTTTAAAATTTTGGGAAATGGGCAAAACAAGCCCCTCAAGGTGTATAAGTGCATTGCATCCATTGTCCTTGAGAGAGAGAGAGAGAGAGAGAGTTGAGAGAGAAAAGAAAAATTATATTTTTAGAAAAATAAAAACTAGATATTTTCAAATAAGAAAATATCTATATATATTTAGATATTTAGAAAATATCTAAATATATATATATACCCCTACACATTTAATGTGACGCGCGGGATATATAACTAGGACCCGGGCTCGGGTTTTGTTTGGGTATTATTATCGTTACACATTTACTTTATTAGATTAACTTTCGTTTCTTCACCCTGCAACGAGTCCGCATATTAGCATGTTTACATACCAATTAACATAATTAAAGACCGAAGCTCCATCGTAGAGTGACCGAGCTTCCTTGTTCGACTCAATAAATTGAGGCTAACAACTTGTATTTATAGGAGGAGATGGATGCTTCTAGGTCCTGAAGTTGGTTAAACGCTCCTCTTGATCATGATCGTCCATTCTTTTCAATCATTGGATACCCTCTTGTAACCGTTAGATCAAAATGAGATCACACGGATTGCCAAGCTGGCAATCCCACATCTTTGGAGTAGCTGTGCTTCTTTTACACTAAGTTTAGTGCAAATTTTCCATTTTGATGTGTTTGTTTGCAATCCCGAGTGTCATTCTTTGTCAGTCTGGACCAATAAGAGCTCTTGAGTGACGTTTTTGATGCTGAGCTAGGGCTTGGTGTTTAGAATCATTTAGGCCACGTTGGATTGAATGGGAGTGAGATTTTAACCCCTTTGATTCGAGTAGGGTAAAGTTGGGACGAAGGTGAATAGTAAATTCACTTCGCGCCCCTTTTTTCTTTTATATGATTTGTTTGACCCAGTCTTTGAAAACGTTGACTTGGGCTCGGGTTTGTGTAAAAAGGGATTGGGCCGGGGAAATTTTTGGGTTTTGGTAAAGGTTTAATAAAACACATTTAACAACCATTAGTTATGGATTAACAGTGTTAGGGTTTTTGGGACTTTTGGTGAAATTGTGTTAATATTAAGGATATTTTTGGCATTTTGAAGGTTTTGTATTTTTGTGGTTGACTTCTGTTGACCTTTGCTAGAAACTTTCTGGCTCTTGTGTACTCTATCCGTCTCGTGTCCGTGTTTGTCCTGTTTTGACCGTTTTCTTGTGATTTTTGCATTATCCGTACATACACATCGCAAATGACAAAACAAGCAATATACAGACATAATTTGCACAATTTGATCATTTTAAGGCCATTTTTGGTATAAAAAGGATATGTGACTTCTCACATATCAAAATTCCTCAAACTAAGTGATTGTCGTGTCCCTCACGCCCCTATAACTTATTGCTCTAAAACAAATACACTCAAAACACTCCCCAAACCTAATCCTTTAAAAGTAGCAAAGTTTTTTGTGGGGAGAGTCAAGAAATCACAAGCTTTAAAACACCCAATTTTCCCATTTTTCAAATCTTTTTCCATTTTTATGATTTTTCTAATTTACAACTTACAACTTATTCATGTCTGACATAATGTATTGCTTTCATTATTCATTGATAACTTTTAGGATCACGGAACAAAAAGTGTCCAAATGGATAAATTCATCGTCCCCGACTTTTACCTCTCCAAGCCAAGCTTAAAAACAAGATCATTGTAAAATACAAGTTATGATGCTAACACTACTCATAAAAACTAATTGTGTATTACTTTTCCTCCCTTATTCCTAATTTCCTCTAAGGATTTTATTATTATTATTGGTGACAAATAAATTATGTCCTTATTAATAAAGTAAACCCGGTTTAGACCATTAATAGTTTGAAATCCTTTCCTAAAGAGACGAAGTGGTGAGAATAAGGTCCACATTAAGGTTCTAATTTCGCATGATTTAGGGGTTATCCTTTTTATTTCATCCGAAACAACTCAACTACGAGTCCAGAGATGGAGGCTTTATTTAGATAACCCCGGAGTCAAAATTTGGCTTTATTATTATTATTTAAACGTTATTAAACCTTGGTCCTTTAGAAGGCTGCAACATCGGTTGTGATCCGGCAAGATGCAGCAAACTTTTATCAGTCTCGGATTATTATTACTATGTGCCTTATTTAGAAGACTACCACATCGGTTGTGAGCCGGCAAGAGGCAGTAAACTTTTATCAGCCCACGTTTTTATTATTATTATTGTTTAACCTCCACACTACTAAACGACTGTCACCTCGCGGTATGCGAGCCGACTCATGATCCAGACAGTCTTATTTCGGCTTCAGTTTATTTTATAATTTTTTTTTTTATTTTTTTTTTTATTTTTTTTTTTTATTTTTTTTTTTTTTTTTTTTTTATTTTTTTTTTTTATTTTTTTTTTATTTTTTTTTTTCTTTTTTTTTTCTGTTTTTTTTTTTTTTTTTTTTCTATTTTTTCTTTTTTTTTTTTTTTTTTTTTTTTTTTTTTTTTTTTTTTTTTTTTTTTTTTTTTTTTTTTTTTTTTTTTATTTTTTTATTTTTGTATTTTAGCTAGAATTTCAACGCCCTGTGGTCTTTTTCAACAACTGCTTAGGTTTTCCGTATACAACTTGTTTTAAAAACTTAAAATGAATTAGTCAAAGTTCAAAAACATATTTAAATTTAACAAAAAGAGATCTATTTATTAACTCACACTTAATATTAAACATAACATTGATTGAAATTGTAACCCTCGACCTTTTAGAAGGCTGCAACATCGGTTGTGAGCCGGCAAGATGCAACAAACTTTTATCAGTCTCAGATTTTTATTCTTACTATGGGCTTTCTTTAGAAGGCTGTAACATCGGTTGTGAGCCGGCAAGATACAACAAACTTTTATCAGCCCACAGTTTATATTTATTATATTTTTTCATTTTTCATCATTTTTTATTATTATTTATATATATTTTTAATATATTGTTATTTTAATTATCATATATTTATATTATATAGAGTATATATATATAATATATATATATATTATAAAGATCTATAGAGAAGACTTCTTTTTGAAAAATTCAAGTATAGTTTAAACTAAGACTAACGTTTTGCTATATGACTACATAAAAATTATTGATTTTAAGTTTAATATCTCCAAAAATAGAACGTATGATTAGTACGGTTAGAAAGCTTATGGCGAGAAAAAGCCACAAAATTACTAACATGAGCTCTTAGTTTCCAACTAATCCTTGTTTAGATCCACACTCATATCTTATCTCTATCATTTTTCAGTTCTTTCCCGAATTTTGCGAACGCTAGCCTAAACGTTAAGGGAACAGCTAGAGCCAGCGGCCGATCGGGTCAAAATTTATTTTATTCTACCCAGCAGGAAAGTTAAATGTGACAAAAAACACTTATTTTATTTTTAAAATTTTTCATTTTTTTTCAAATTTTGGTGGTAAAAACGGGATTACGGAAAAACAACGACTGCAGGCATAATCAAATGGATAGATTCCCCCATACTAGAATTAAACATTGTCCTTAATGTTTTAAGAAGGGTCTCTACGTAAATCCTAACTCGTTTATTAAGTATGCTTAAAGATAAACGTTAGTCGATTAGATTAGGATATTTGATTTCACAAATGAAGCTGAGGATTTGAAGCTCTTGTGATCGAAGGACAAAACCATGAGCACGAGAGGCTTCAAAAATCTGGGACAATCCTAGACAATCACAAAAACACAAGCAAACGAGAATGGAAAGAGGCACACCTCCTCACAACAAAAAACACTTATTCATTACTACATAATATAACTACGATAAGCACGGGGTACCTCCCACAAAGCGATTGTTTAGGGTAACTAAGATTGACCCAATCCCTGAAATCATTTGTCCTTGGGGAAGGTTTGGAGATCCGGGACAACCAATTTTGGTACGCCCCCTCCAAAGTAGTGCATAATTCTATGACCGTTCACCTTGAAATTTGGCCCGGAGTTTTGAGATAACTCAACGGTGCCATATGGAAAGACATGGGCAATGGTGAACGGTCCAGACCAACGGGATTTCAACTTGCCCGAGAACATCTTCAATCAAGAGTTTAAAAGGAGGACATGATCACCGACGTTGAAAACGCGGTTTTTGATCTTTGAGTCATGGATCCTTTTGTTTTCCTTTTTTATAGATCAAAGAGTTCTGTAATAGGCATGAATCACGAAGTTCATTTATTCATTGTGTTGAACTTTACGATGATCGCCCGCGGTCTTAAGGTCAAAGTTTGCATGCTTTAAGGCCCAGTAGGCTTTGTGCTCGAGCTCAATCGGTAGATGACATGCCTTTCCGTACACGAGCTTGTATGGGGTACACCCGATGGGTGTTTTGTAAGCTGTACGGAAGGCCCAAAGTGCATCATCTAGTTTGTCCGACCAAGAGGCACGGTTTTCGCCTACGGTCCTTTTAAGAATTCGTTTCAAGCCACGATTGGATACCTCAACTTGCCCACTTGTTTGTGGGTGATACGCGGTGGAGAGACGGTGAGACTCCATATTTAAGCATGACCTTTGCAAACTGGTCATTGCAAAAATGGGTTCCGCGATCACTTATGATAGCACGAGAGGCACCAAATCGGGCGAAGAGAGATTTAAGAAATTTGCAAACAACTCGGGCGTCGTTGGTGGGGAGCAATTTCGCTTCAATCTATTTTGACAAGTAGTCGACCGCCACGAGTATATACTTGTTCCCCTGTGAAGACGGAAACGGCCCCATGAAATTGATGCCCCACACGTCAAAAATTTTGCAAACTTGGATGGAATTTTGAGGCATTTCATCACGCTATGAAATTTTTCCTTGATGTTGACAAGTGTCACATCGGGTGACCAAGTCATGGGCATCTTTGTAAATCGTGGGCCAATAAAATCCTGAGTCAAAAACCTTTTTGGCGGTATAGTTGGCACCGTAATGTCCCCCGGTGGGTCCACTATGGCAAGCTGTGAGGATGTCAACAACTTCTTGGCATGCAACACACCGCCAGATCATTTGATCCGCACATATTTTGAACAAATAGGGGTCGTCCCAAAAGTAAGTCAAAAGTAGTGTTTAACATTCTTGTAAAAACTGTTCTTTTGTTGGGAAGCATCCCTCTTAACAATGAAATTCCACAGCGTGGTATTTTGCATATCGGCAAACCACAGGGTACTTGAAGTCAACACGAGAAAGTACCTTATTATGTGTCTCGAGAGGGGAATTTTTCATTTACTCCTTAGGGTCGAGAACATTATCATAAGGATTTTCTAATCTGGGGAAAGATGATCGGCATCGAGATTCTCTGGTCCTTTGTGTCAATTTACTTTGAATTGTGAACCCTTGAAGGAGGGAGAACCCACCAGAGCATCTCGCCTTGGAAATCTTTTTTTGAAATAGATTTTAGGGCCGGAGTAATCGTATACACTTTGCTATTGTTCAGATGAGGGTAAGATCAGAATTTTTCAAAGGCATACACCACGGCTAACATTTCTTTCTCCGTCAACAGTGTATGCGATCCGGCCTCGTTCTTTTGTTTTACATAGAGAGTGTATAGGCCTAAAGTGTTTTTCTGATGTTTGCCCAAGACTACAAACTTTGGCAAGTCGCTTAATCTCACATAGTCAAAGGTAGGTCCCAGTATTGGTATAGTCTGGGGCAATCAAGTTTGAGCTTCTAGTAGTTTTTCTTTAACGTTTCAAAAGCTTGGAATACATTTCATTTGGAGGAAGTATGAACGGAGTATTCTTCTCAAGAAGATGAGTCATCGGTCAAGAAATTTTAGAAAAATCCTTAATGAAACGTCGGTAGAAACCGGCATGACCGAGAAAACTCCGAACACCCTTGACGGTGGTGGGATGAGGTAACTTAGCAATCACATCGACTTTGGCTTTATCAACCTCAATCCCTTTTTTGGAAATCTTATGGCCAAGGACAATGCCTTCCTTTACCATAAATGACTTTTTTCCCAATTTAGACAAAGATTGGTGTCTTAAACCTTTGAAGCATCTTGTCTCACAGGAGTGGCATTTTTGAATGAATTCCCAAAGACCAAAAAGTCTTCATGGAAGACTTCACTTCTTTTTTTTCGATATATCATGAAAGATAGCCATCATAAACCTTAGGACGTGCACGGTCGCTATTTGCAGAGCCAAAAGGCATGCGTTAGTAGGCGAATGTTCCGTAAGGAAACGTGAATGTTATATTTTCTTGGTCATGAGGGTCAATGGGGAATTTGAAAGTAACCCGAGGAAACCATCGAGGAAAACAAATAGTACTCGTTTCCGCTAATTCTCGATCATTTGGATCCATAAATGGTAGTGGAAAGTGGTCTTTACGGGTGACTTCATTTAACTTTCGGTAGTCAATGCATACACGCCATCCCGTAACCAATCGAGTCAGAATTAAGTCGTTTTCATCATTTTCAACAATGGTAAAGCCACTTTTTTCGATACGCAATGTAAGGGGCTCACCCAAGGACTATCCGAGATCGGGTAAATTAATCCGGCGTCAAGAAGTTTTTCAACCTCCTTTTTTATGACATCGTGGATTTTAGGATTCACCCGTCTTTGGTGTTGGACCGCCGGTTTGTAGTCCTCTTCCATAAGAATCTCGTGAGAATAAATTTCCGGGTTAATACCGTTAATGTCGGAGAGTTTCCAAGCGATGGCTCGCTTGTGTGACATTAAAACCTTTATGAGAGCGGCTTTTTCCTCGACACTTAAGTCTTTAGCAATTATGACGGGCAATTTGTCGTCACCTTCTAAAAATGAGTACTCAAGATGAGGAGGTAAGTCCTTGAGTTCGACCTCAGGAGGTTCATAAATTGAAGATTTATTATTTTTAGCTTCACAAACTTTAAATTCTTTTCGAATTTCAGGCAAATAATTTCCTTGAGTGGGAGGGGGTAATGATGGATCATCATTGAGAAATGCATCAAGAAGAAGAATGTCTCCCTCCGAGTCATAATAAGAGTGATCAACTTTCGATGAAGTTGGATCATCTTCGAGAGCTAGGAAAGCGTCGACTTCCTCGTGAAGAAAATCATAATCCCCGAAGGGAGTGATGGAGAAGATGGGTAAGAAACGATCAGGTCATAGTTAGGTGTGGGATTGCCACTCGCGATTTTCATAGGATGGGTGAAGGAAGAAACGAGAACTTCTTGAGATACTCCTCACAGCATTTCATGAGTCGATTCGGTTTTGCCCGTCATATCTTTGTATATTAGAGGAGTATCTCGAAGTTTGGTCCTAGATGATTGTTACGGCTTCTTTTCAACATTGAAGAGTTAATTCGCATTCGTAAACATCAATAAAGCATTTCTGGGTCTTAAGAAAGATCTTTCCGAGAATTAGGGGACTCGGGGATCGCATCAAAGTTCTACGACTACAAACTCGGTCCGGGGGGGACTTTAAAATTTCCTACTTTTAGGTAGTCTTCTCGGGAGATACGATCGGTTAGGATAATCGATACGGGTCTGCAAGTTCAGAGTCATATAAGTCGAGTGAGCTACTCCGATAGAGAAATTTTTTTCAACACGGATAATGGCATGTGATTTATGCTAGCGCCAAGAATCGGTCAAGGCTGCTAAGCACTAATCACATTCCGGGAAATCACATGGTATGAGAAATTTGCCATACGGGGTATTATCTTCCATGTTTTTCGGGTAACTTGTGCGAGGATACGCTGAGTAATGCTCATTCAACGGGTTATAGCCATTTTCACTTTATTTTTATTTCTTTCCAATTTAAAGCTTTTAAGAGTCGAGGACATATTTTGGCATAAGATTCAATGATCCGTTTGGAGGCTAATTTCAAAACTCAAATCTTTAAGATTTTCGTTTTAGAATTTTCAATTTTGGTCGTTTAGCTTATTCACGTCGCCTATCATCATTACGTCTCGAAGCGAACAGAATCGACGGTTCGGGTTAGGTATCGGAGAACTAACGGGAACATCAATGGGTTCAGAATTTGGTTCTTGAGGTTGAAACTTGGACAATCCGAAGGTAGGTCGTCTTTGGTACTTCCATTTTAGTAGGAGGCAACCATGTCCTTTGTCACCTCGGTTTCACTGTTCCACTATCTTTAGGAGGAGAAGAAGAAGTTAGTAGGAAATCGTGGGTCCTTGATTATGCATCACCGCTTCGGGTGTAATACCTTCAAATCTACTTCGGTTAGTAATGGTATTACTAGGGTGTGTACACGAAACCGGAGTAGAGGGCCGGTATTGGAATTCACGAAATTATAGAAAGCTGTCCATTAAAATTGCGGTCATTTGATTTTGCAAGTTTTGGTTTTGGTCTTGCATGTTTCTCATCACTGCATCATTAGCTTTGACGTAGCTTTCAAAATTGGTTTTTGTCACACCTTGTGTTTGCGGAGCCGGAGCTTGGTAAGGTAGAGCTTGGTGAACCGGGGTTGATTAATCGGAGGTCGATAAATTTGGCTTTGGTTGTAATTAGTCCCTCGGTTTTGGTTGTAACGGTTTTGGTTATTTCCTTGGTTTTCTTGAACGGGAGGAAAAACCGGGAGGTCGAATTGATTAGCAATCGGAGCTCGTAATGGTATTTCCTTGAGAGTGAAATTAGCTGCGGCGGATTGGGAAACATATTCTTGAATTTGTCTCGATTAACGTTGCCATCGGTGGGCGGGACAATTTCAGGTAAGAATGAGTACCACCGCATGTAAACACAAAAACTTTCCTCGACCGCTTTTACGGGTAGTTGGAGCTTGGTTTTGATTTTCTTATCGAGTATGTAAGGCTTTTCACATATCACTTTAAGTTCGGCAACCTCGCTGAGAAATACCAGGGGGTGGATAGAGCTCGAACTATCACTTGAACAACCGGTTTGTTACGTGTGTTATGATCTTTTGATTTGCTTCGATGATTCTTAGGCAATCACGGGGCATCATTTTATCCAAAAAAGTTAACACCCGCGGCGGGAATTTAATGATTCTTGATCATTAGAGGTCAAAGAATTATAGAAAGTATCGAGTTGAATTTAATTCCGAAAATCCAATGGTTAATGGCTGCCGATGGTAGACCATTGAATCGGTCCTTATGCGTAGAAGTTTCATCAAATCTGTGTTGGAATCTCGTGATTCATTTGAGATTTGTTGTTTTAGAAGGAAGGGAATAATTTGTTGGGGGAATGACATTTCGAAAACAAGATCATCCATGTGAGAATCGATCGGAGGGGGGTTCATTTTTAAGACAAATCCGGGCGGCACCCTCGAGAGAGAAAGAGGAAAATGGGAAAATATAAAAAAGCATTTAGATTTACCGTCGTACTCGGGACTGTCTCGTGAGAACTTCATCGTCGAAGTTATCTTGTTGAATTAACGATTTGAGCTTGAGGTATTCTTTTGTCTATGTCCGTAAAATTTGTTTGTTTTGAACGGAGGGTAAGACAAACCGTTGCTTAAGCTCAAAAGTTGTCCTCTGGTGATATCGGTTACAACGATGGCTATCCTCGTAACCCACGGTAGGTGCTATCGAGCATTGAGCCTTAGTACGAGTATCGTCTATAGTAACTACGGGAGGAGCTTGATTTTCAATGGTTCACAAGATTCAATGGTTCCAAAACTCGGAAGTGACTTGTTGTGATGCACGGTTAGATTTACGAGATTGAGAAGTGTGCGCATGCATAAAATGTAAAAAGGAAAATTTATACTTTAATTTTTTTTTATGTTTTTTATTTTATTATTTTATTTTTTGGTTTTTCAACTATGTATTTTAAATACACGGACAATGAGATTAAGTGAACTTAAACCTAATAATCAACTCCGATTCTCGTTAACTCTCTAAAGAAAAAAAAGCACAAAAGGAGTTTGTTTTAAACTTTAAAAGGTGAGCGTACTTGCGAGAGACACAAAAGGTTAGTCTTTTGTTCTATTCGGTTCGGGAACTTATTAATGGAAAATATTTCAGTTGAGAGTATTATATGTTGGTGTTCTTTTACCAACTTGGTTAATATTTTTTTTATTTCTTTTTTATGGATAATGTTTTTATATTTTTGGTTTTTTTTTCTTGTTTTTATATTATGATTATATCTAAATAAAAAGAAAAAATTCTTTTTGTTTTTTTTTAAAATAAACAAAATAATTCACACGGAAGGTCTTCAAACAATAATTGTCAACGGACTTCAACCATTGTATGCAATATCCTAGGTAGCGGCGTCAAAACATTGCATCCATGATTGAACTATACTTTTAAAATTGTATAATACTATAAATTTATAAATACTTTTATAAATATATAAATATTAGGGTGGTTTAAATAATCAAAAAATCACAATTGTAGTAATCCGTTGTTTGATTCCCAGGTCGGTTCCCCATAGAGGAACGCAATTGAAAGTGTTGTGAGTCGTTTTGAGAATCGATGTTGAATGGAAAAAAGATTGATATTGGTTTTCTAAAACTACTAGAAAAATTAAGGCCAAAAACTTAATAACACTAAGGGGAAGCAAATTTTAACTGAACGCTAAAACGGAATCCTAAAAGGGACCTAAAAAACCCTTAAAATATCAAAATCTGTGCCTTAAATCAATCTTTTTGGTTTTTTTTTTAATGAGTCTTAATTGACTTAAAAAGCTAGAAACAAAAGAAAACTAGACAAAAAACGATAGCTTTTAAGTTAAAACGCGAAAGAAAACAAGATCGGGATTCAATCCCGTTCTTTAAAAAATCGAAAATTTAAAATTTTAACCCTACGAAAGCAAATTTATTTTTCCTAGGTCCTAAATGATAAAAGAAAATTTAAAAAAAAAGAATTTTATTTTTTTGACTTTTATTTTATTTATTATGATTTAAAAACAGTTTTAATGAAAATTAATTATTAAAATAGTAAACAAATTATAAAAATTATGAAAAATTACAGAAAAGTAGCTCAAACTATGGAGAATGCATGAAAAATAAGAAACTGGAAAGGGGCTGAACAAATAAGTAGTAAATTAAGCAAATAAGCTTATAAGCTAAAACTAGCTAAATGACTATATAATTAAAGTTGTGCAAAGTATAATCGAAAAAGTCCCCAGGTGGAGCTGGTTTGTAGATGTGCGAGTGTTGAGGTTGCTATAAAGGTTTGTGTGGACTTGGTAGAGGTCAGGGGTTCGAGCCTTGCTCACCCCTGACTTCCCTACTCCTTTTTTTTCTTTTTGAAAAACTTTAAAAACAAAGTTTTTAAGAACTTATAAATAAGCAACTTTAAAACTTAAAATTATTTTTGAAAAGCAATAATAAGCCCAGAAATGAGCAAATAAGCTGACAGATTACAAAAGAAAACTAAGAGTGCTTAAGGCCTAAACTGTTTTTGGCTATAAGACTAAATAAGCTGCTGAGAAATCAAAATAAGCCATGACAGACATTTATCTATACTTAATAAGCAAATATTAACAAAAATAAGCTAAGGAAAATAGCAAATAAACTGTAAAAAGCAAATAAGCTATGAGGCACAAACTGGCAGACCAAACAGCCCAATGAGGTGCTTTTGAGCTTAATTTTAAGCCACTTAAAAGAACATTATGGAAATGCAGCTTATATGGGCTTAAAGCTCAGCTTATGGGCTTTCTAAAAATGCAAAGAAAATGGAGTTTGAAATAAAAATAAGCTGCTAACAAGCTAATGGAAAAGGGCAGTTTAAACTTAAAACTTTAAGCTAAGAATGCAAATAAGCTCTAATAAGCTCTATCCTAAGGGAAATAAGCTAAAGCTGACTAAAACTAACCTAATAAGCATCAAGGGACAAAATTAAACAAACCAAATAAGCCAAAGGCTCAGAAATAGAAATAAGCACTTATACAAATGCTGTTAACTAAACAGACCAAAAGGGCTCTTTTGAGCTTATTTTTAAGCTACTAAACAGATCATTAATGAGAAATGGCTTATACCACAAAAAGGCTTATACTAAAATCTATATTAATCAATGATCAAAAAGCATTTTGAAATTTAAATAAGCAAAGAAAAAGATGACTGAAAAAGCTGTGTCTTCATTTTATTCTATTTTTTGTTTTTTTATAAAAGACTAAGGTGGCTTATGCAGGCTTAAATTTAAGCAAGTAAAATAAGTTCAAAGCACAAACTAAGTTTAAACAGATGAACTACATACTACTAAGAGCTTTTATGAATAAATCAGATCTTAAAAAACTAAAACTATAAGTGCTTATCTAAATTAGCTTATGAAAATTTGACTTATAAACTTGAATAAAATGAAAATAGGTAGCAGAATAATCAAAGGTAAATTGTCTCACTTATCTAATTCAATTCTACCTGCATTATTAGGACTCTAAACAAGCTAAAAAACCAATACCAAAAGGAAATAAGCAAATATGCTGGAATATCTTCACCTATTGTCACAGATTCAAGACATGGTATACAACAACCTTAACTTTGAAAAACTCTTAAACATAATTATAATGGCTTAATTCAGAGGTTTTTAAGGATGACTTGTGACCCATAGGCAGGAATATACATTTTTTGACCGTTTTGAACTTAACCCAAACACCCCTTGTATAGTGCACTTTGTCATTTTTTTAAACTTATAACAACTGATTTTAAGAATGGATTATGATTAACCAGATAACAACCAAAACAAAATAAGCTTACATAAAATCTAACATGCAACAGATTTTTTAAGCAATGAATAAGCTAGAAACATTAAGCAGTTTGATAGCAATATTAAGCAGTTTTAAGGCAAATCTTATACTAAAGGGACCATATAAGTAAAACTTAGCATAAAATCATTTTATAAGATTCATTTAGACAGAATAAGCATCAATAAGCATATTACAAATGATAAGCTAAAAAGAACAAATAAGCTATAAAATGAAAAAGTATGTGTACCTTTATCCTTTGCTTTAAAAAGACGCAAATTACCATAATAAGCTCTAAATCCTTCATTGCTTATAAATAAGCAATTCTTTAACCCATAAGCTCATCCTTTTTAGCTTATCTTCAAACGCTTATCATCATACTTCTTAATTCCATGAATCCATTAACATTCATTTTTTTTAATAAACTTAAAACTAAAATTTTCATTAACATAAAAAGGTTACAATTGCTTGAAATGTTAAATGACAAAATTTAAAAGACTAAAAACATAAATTTAAAAACATTAAAAATTAAATTAATCTACTCCTAGATGCTCCTTTGTGAGTGAGGAGTGAGCTCTATTTATAGCAGGAGAAGGAAGCTTCTAGGTCTGTTACACGCTCCTCTTAGCTTTTGATCTTGGCCCTTTAATTTCTTTAATCATTGGATGCCCCTTTTAGACCGTTAGATTGGAATGTTGCACACGGATTGCCAAGCTGGCAATCCCATAAGTTGGGAGCTCTTGTGCTTCTTTTGCATTGTTTTTAGTGTAAAATTCTCATAAAAGGTGTGTTTGTTTTGAAGCCGCGTACCACTCTTGTGTACGTCTTGACCAATCGTAGCACTTGGTGACGTTTTGCCTTTGCTGAGTCATAGCTTGGTACTAAGCATCTTCTTAGCTATGCTGGATTGAGGGGAATTGGACTTACCTGCTCAATTTTAACACAGGGTAAAACTTGGGACGAAGGGTGAACAGTAACACCCATTCGCGCCCTTTTTAACCGTTAATAACATTTTTGTGTTTGACTTGGGTAATGGGGGAGTTTGACCTGGGCTCAGGATTTATAAAAAGAATTGGGCCGGTGTAATTTGGGCTTAGTTAAGTGGTGAAAGATTTATAGATTTTAAGAGTTAACGACCGTTAGTCCTAAGGCTTTTAGGGACTAACAGTGTTATGAGTTTAGGGACTTATGGTGAAATTGTTTTAACATTAAGGGATCATTTAGGATTTTGAGGATTTTGTCATTTTGTGGTTGACCAAGAGTTGACTTTGTTGACCTTTGCTAGAAACTCCCGGCTCTTGTACACTCTATCCATTCTCGTGTTCGTGTTTGCTCCGGTTTTGTCGTTTTATTGTGGATTTTTGCAATAATCCATACCTACAATCACATATGACAAACGTGCATTATACAAGCATAAATTTGATAATTTGTTCATTTTAAGGCCATTTATGTATATAAAGGTATGTGATTTCTACACTTTATCAATACATCCGCAGATAGCCATAACATGGTAACACAACTCATGCCATGAGCTTAGAAGTTCCATCGCGACAGGGTGGTCTCCAACTTTTTACGTTCTATATTTCTCGGATCTTTTAGAATCTTCAACCAACATACTCCAACATCTTCGTTCTTGAATTCTCTGGGGTTTTCGTGCTTCAGTCTGAAGCTATCCAAATCTTGTTTGGGGAGATTCAAAACCTATAGTCATGACTAAGGCTCGAACCCTTAATGGTGGCTCTCGTTCCTTCCTGCTCAAGGCGTCAGCGACAACATTTGCTTTCCCTAGGTGATAACAAATCTCGCAGTCATAATCACTAAGCAATTCGAACCAAAGACGCTGCCTCATATTTAGCTCCTTTTGATCAAGAATGTGTTGTAGACTCTTGTGATCCGTGAACACCGTACACTTGGTTCGTACAAAATAGTATCTCCGAGTTTCAGAAGAAAAAACTACGTCCAAGTTCCAAAATCAGAGTGTATAGTTTCTTCTCATGATTTTTCAGTTGGCGCGTGATGCAAAGCTAATCACCTTCTCTCTTTGCTTCAACACAAACGCCCAAACCTTTGTTCGAAGCTTCGCAGTAAGTAGTATATGATAAATTCTTCGCTTCCTTCCGGTTAAGAGATTGGTGCACACTACTCAACTTCTGCTTCAACAGTTTGGGAACGTGTTTCTTATTTATCACCCCACTCAAACTTGACATTCTTTGTGGTGAGCTTGGTCATCTGGTTTGGAAATCTTCGAAAATCCTTCGATGAATCTTTGATAAAACCCAGCAAGACCTAAAAATTGATGAATCTCCGTTGGTGACTTAGAAGATGCCCAATCTTTAATGGATTTGATCTTGGCAGGGTCCACGTGAATACCCTGGCTGTCAATCACGTGACCGAGGAACTGTACATTAGGAATCTAAAATTTACACACTTGAAAATTTGGATACAACGCCTCTTTCTTAAGGCAACTCTAGATAACTTAAGAGTGCTCTTCGAGCTCTTGTTTGTTCTTTGAATATATTAGGAATATCGTCAACATAAAGACAAATTACAAATTTATCCAGATATAGTTTGCACACACGGATTCATAAGGGTCCTGAATATGGCAGGTGCGTTTGTCAAACCAAATGGCATAACTTGAAATTCATAATGGCCATAATGGGTTCTAAAAGCGGTCTTCGGAATGTCTTCTTCTCGAATCCTCAGTTGGTGATAACCTGACCTTAGGTCGATCTTCGAGTAGAAAACTTCGACCTGAAACTGATCAAAATAAATCATCATTCTTGGTATTGGATAATGGTTTCTTCACCGTTAGCTTATTCAATTCCCGATAATCAATGCACATCCAGAATGATCCATCCTTCTTCTTGACAAATAGGACAAGGGCTCCCCAGGGTGAGGAACTAGGTCTTATAAAGCCTTTGTTGGACAGCTCTTTTAGTTGTTCCGACAACTCTTTCATTTCAAAAGGCGTCAATTGATAAGGTGCCCATGCTACAGGTACAGCACCAGGTACCAAATCAATTTGAAATTCCACTTGTCGAGTCAGAGTGAGGACCAGCAAAGGTCCTTTGGAAATACTTCAGGAATATTCAAATATTGGTACGTCCTCAAGTCGCTTCTTCTCCGTCTTGTCTTCAACCTCCTTTGTAGTAACATGTGCCCCAAAATAAAAATGGGACGGGAAATTCATTTTAGCATGTATTCTTGTGTTTTGAGTACGTGATAATGTGCAGACGTGCCTCGTATCCCCGGTTGGCTTTCAGGTTATCCTGTTGAACAATTTATGTTCATTTTCCCCAGGGACTTCGAAACGATCTTACTCGGCGCAACAATGATTGTTGGATACTTTACCAACAATCCATACCAATTATAGCCCGAATAACTACCAAGTTCATACAAAGGGGCATTAAGTCTATTGTTGTGGATGGTGTGGTTCAGGAGGATATTTAATGTTCACCCTTGGTTAGTGTTCAACCCAATTATTCTCCCTGTCGGATAGTTCAACGTCTATAATAGTGATCTAAGGCAGAGTTGGAAGTAATAGCAATTTGGGAGATTAATGCAGTGGTTACAAAACTTCTATCTGCCCAGTATCGATTAAGATAGAAGCATAGCGGGTATTTTAGAAGGAATCAAAACGTCACGACGTTGGAGTCTGGGTTTGTTCCTGAATACCATACGTTAGACCTTGGTGGAGCATGCACCCTCCACATTGGTGTTACTCCGGTTGTTGTTGTTTTCTCAGATTGGACATTCCTATCTTAATGTCTCCTTGGGCTCTACTACACTCAATAATAAGTAGATTATGACCCGAACCCAGTACCCTTCTGATGGTTAGCAATTGTTAGCATTTGCCATTATCTTCTACCAGTCACGAGCAAAAATGGCCAACTTTGTTGCATTTGTGCATTTAGAGGAGCACGACTGGACATCATGATGAATAATTGCATTTTGAGCATAGGGGTTTGGATCCCCCATATGGTTTCTTCTCAACAGTCCCTTGAGCATAAGCCCTGCGGTGTTCTGCCTCTTATTTGGTTGTTGTTTGTTCTGGTTGTTCCTTGGGGTGTCCTCAAACTTCCTTTTACTCTCTGTCTGACGCTCAACAAAAGTACGGATTTTCTTATCCATCACTTCGATTGCCATTTCAGTTGCCTCTTGCATTATCTTAGGCTTGGATGCTACTACACTTCCGTGGATCATGTCGGGTAAGCCACCAACATATTTCACAATCTTGTCAGATTCTTCAGGAAACATTCTACCATACAGCAGTGCCAATTCCTAAAAACGTTGGTTGTACCCTATCACATCGGTACCTTTCACTTTCAATTCCCATAGTTCGACTTTGAGTTTCTTAATCCTCTAGTCCTTGGGTTAGTTACTGTCATTTATTTTCTTCTTCAGTTCTAGTCCAGGGTCATTGCATAAGCAATGCCATTACAAACAGTCACTAACGTGGGTTTCCACACGTTAAAGCATTTCCCAGAAAGAAGAGTACAAGGTGAGAACTTGATTTGGTTTTCACAGAACAGTTGTTATGCGGAACACAATTCCATTTTCTCAATCCATCTTAGTCAATTCGTCAAACTCCCTTCTGTGCCTTTGAAAATTTAGGTTGGCCTTATGAAGTCTGGGTAAGTTGAACTCACGAGGGGCTCGCTCGTTTATCCTAGAACTGTTCCTGAATTGTGGTTGTCGACGCATTCGTGTTTGCCATCACGTGCTGCCAACAGCGGCAGTACGCCTTGGTTATAATTGCTGAAGTTGTAGGCATAGTGGTCTGATGTGGCGCTGGTTGTTTCTAGGGCTATTGTTTGACCTGTGGCTCTTTTTGGTGCCCTTTTCTTCAAATCACAAGAAAACTATAAATACCGTTAGATTTCGTAAAATCATGACATGGACATTTACATATGCACAATAAGAAGTGAGATCACATACACAGTGAAATATATTAATTGATTTGCTGAATTCAAGAGCTCCTAAAGATATCCCAACTCGACATTCATTTCATAACAAATTCGATTAAGACATGACATATACCCACCTTTCCATATATAATTGGAAATACATACATGATTTGTTTGGTACAAAAAATGTTTCCTACTGCTAGGTTACAAGATGAAAAATAATCCTTAGAGCCCTACTAGCTGAGCGTTACCTCGTAATACTTAGTAGGCATATACATGTAGCTAAGCAATAAAACAAAAATAAAAAAAAAAGTTCTAATAGTCAGCTAGCTGGGAGCTACCCATAAAAAACTTAGCAGGCTATTTTGATAGCTACTCTATAATAGAAAGGTAAACCTAGGCACTACTACCCCAGTGTCCTCTAGGTGTCAACGCTGTGCTCCAGCCTCAAGGCCCTTGGGTACGTTTATGTAGCTCAATAGCATACGTTCATCTGTGTCCTGACGCTGCTCCTCGTGGCGATACGCCGCATACTCTAACACTCTAATCCGTGCCTCTTGTGCCCTACTTAAAACTCTGACCTAGCCAGGCCTGTGGGTCTCGATGATCTCTGTCGTAAGCACAGCCTCTACTCTCCTCATAATATTCAAATCTCAGCTCTCGTAGCAGCCTGGTCTCTGGGCTCCGATGTCGTGATAAAACCCTAAACTCTCTCTCATGCAAACATGATGGCCTGGTTAAACTGACCCTAAGGTTGAACCACCTCTTCGGGTGGCATAGTCCTCTCTCAGTATCTAGGAACCCTGTTTCCTCTGTGGCTAACAAAATACGATCGACACGGTCGGGCCATAGTATGATATGGCTGTCTAGCAGCACAGCACGTGCTCTCCCCAACCTAAACCCTAGGTGTGGGAGCAAGTAAGTAGTAGCCTCTTCCGAGAGGTGGCGTGTCTGCATACGAGAATGTTAGATAGGACTGTTAGTGGATGGTGCAGGTAGTGGTATAGGTAACAATGGTGGCGTCCCTGCTGGAAGTAGTGAATGATATATGGATGGTGCTGTAGCTCTCCTCTGGAGCCCTGGTGCTTTAGTATGTGGGGGGGTCGGATAGTGTGGGTAGAAGGGATGGTTTTGGTGGTACGTGGCGAGTGGTAGGATGCTGAAGCAACCTCAGTAATGTATGGCTATATTCGGTGAATCATCCTTAGCTGGCACTAAATCCTCAAGGTGACAGCTCAGGAAGGTACAATGGTTACATGATCTCTAATGCATGGGATCAGGTACATACTCTGAAGGACGTTGTGCCTGCTCCAACAACTGTCTTTGGGGCAGCCTCTCGTAAGATCCTCAGACGGGTACTCCAAGATAGTGCCTCAGAGTGGACGGAAGTTATAGGTAACCGCGGAATCAGACGACATAATTGCTGTAACAAGCAAAAATAACTTATATAACTATATTATATAAGACTAGTATGATATATACGCTCAGTATAATATAATCACGTATATCAATCATGAATGCATCTAGTATAACCAACTAATGCAACAACTAGTGTATGTATGAATGTATGCACATATGTATGCCCCGTGCAAACCCCTTTGTGTGTATGCAATGTTTAAAAATGGTTATAGTCCAGCAAAAACATTTGACCTGGACTTTTTCTATACCTTGGCTCTTGATACAAATCGAACACCTTAAATCGGGTCGCAGCGGAATAAGGGTCCCGGGGCGGTGTGTTAATTCATTGATCAATAACACATAGATATAAATAGAAACGGACCACAAAGTACGTTTTTAAAATGATACATTAGATGTAACAAATTATTGGTTACATTAGCACGTAAGCGGTTCACTTGTTCACTTGTTCAAAATACAAAGATTTCTAGCCCATAACAGATATACAAAATGTAATGCGACAAAATCTTTAATGCATGATATCCAAATCAAAACCACCAATGTATCCCTTGCACCTCGTGCTTATTGACCTCCTGAAAAACATTGCTTTAAAACGTCAACAATAATGTTGGTGAATTCATAGGTTTGATAAATCGTATATTGTAGGACCACAAGATTTCCCAAGTGTATGATAATGCAACAGATGCAGACATCATATAAATGTAATTACGTTGCCCTAAGCTCATGACACTGAAGCTCGACATAAATGAATACCATATAAATGGCCTACATTGCCCGTGATGATGTTCTAACCCGCAACATCCTATGTTCGACATGGTATACGTTCGTTTGCCCAGTGATAGCTAATCACCCGAACGGGGATGTCAATCCCAATAGATCTATTCATAACATTCGCGCTCACAATCCAGTAACTGACAGTTCATGATAATGGGCTCAACTAGGGTTATCGCTACTTAGGCAACACGTAATCATAATGTAAAACTTATCCACTTGTGTCCAATTATAAAACAGTGCATGTTTCTCACCCCAAAAACTTATAAAACAAATCATGTAAAACGTGGGGCTATGAACTCACCTTGAGTGAGCGAATATCAAGTGTATCACAGAAAATGCGTCACGGTAATGATCGAGTGCAACCTAATCCAATATAGGTCGTATAAGTACTAATCACATTGGGTAACTACTACCATATATAATTCTATATAGCTAATCACCATCTAATTGTTTTAGTGAAATCATATTTATAAAGTTAAAACGTTTATAAATATACCTTTGGTAAAAATGACATAACTTTCACGTTTCAAGTCCGTTTCTTGCGTTTCTTATGTCCACGCTTTCGTATTAAGACGACGTATCAAAATATGACATTTTTGTATTTCATGTCCTCTGATGAATAGTGATTTTTACTGTTCATACCAGTTATAAACTTATTTTTATAACTTTAATTAACGTAAAACCCGTAAATGTCGTATTTTATTCGTTATAGCTCCGTTTTTAGCGATTCTTTCGAGTACGTCTTCGTTATTGAAAGTTCTATCAATTTATTGATGTTTTCAAAATATATGTTTCTGTCATGAATAGTAAATTTTACTGTTCATAGTTTATAAAATTACTTTTATAAACTTTAATTATCGTAAACGCCGTATTTTATTCGTTTTAGCTCCGTTTTTAGTAATTCTTTCGAGCACGATCTCGTAATTGAAAGTTCTATTTATTTATGAGGTTTAAAAAAACAAATGTTCCTGAGATGAACAGTAAATTTTATAAAAATAGTTTTATAAAAGTATTTTTATACATTTTAAGTATATAAACTCGCGTAATTCATAACTTCTTCGTTTTTAATCAAAAAATTACGTTTCTTATTGTTTTGGAATCCTAAAAATATGTGTGATTTAATAAAAATACCAAACCTTCTGTTTGTAGAATTTTTATAACAAGTTTTTATAAAAATTCTTTTATAACTCCGGTTATTATCGTAAAACGTATATTTGCCGTATCTTTTTCGTTATAAGTCGGTTTTTCGAGTTCTTTACATATTTGGAATTGTCATAAGGTGTACTATCTTTATAGAACATAATAGGGCTGTCATCATACACGAACCAAAACAGCCCCTTTTGAACTCATTATGTATACTTAGTTATAACTTGTTTTATATACCTTTTTAACCTAATAAAATACCACAAGTTATCCAATACTTATTATATACTATGTCATATATATAATAGTGTCCATAGGTCCATAATTGTCCAAAAATGTCCAAGAAATCACAAGATCCATTTGTGTACACACTTATTTATATAAGAACTTTCATAAGTATACTTTAACAAACATGATACCATACTTATAATCCCATTATATCATGATATTATCAACTACATAACATATGTAAAAGTGTTCAAAATCATAATCACAAGTAGAAACTCATTTCACATGTTCAAGAGTATCCTAAATGGTGATTTTACTATATAGAACATATATACACATAAAATGATAAATGTAAAGTGATTAGAGTTTTTAGATAACCTTATGATGATGTATGATGATAACCAACACAATCTAAACCCTTGTTTAGATGAAAAACCAAAGCTTACAAGCTTAAAAAACTCTAATTCCAATAGAAACTCTAATCTTGCTTTTCTTGCTTTAATACTTGTAAACCTTTAACCAACCCTTGCAAACAACTTAAGACATCTTAGATATGATGTAGGTATGTGTGTATGGAAATGTTGGAAAATAAGTTGATAATTTGTTTGCGAGGGCTTATAGAGTACAAAGGAGAGAGTTTTGATTTTTCACCAAGGATATAAATATGTTGTGTTTCTTATGATACTTGCATTCCATATGTATTCTCAATGACTAGTCAAATGGTCATAAGAAAGTCATAGAACATGTTGAGGGTCTTAAGGAAGAATAGTGACAAGACTAGTTCGGTTTTAATGGATTGAAGTTGTACAAGACAAGTGGGAAGAATTGTGTCTTTCTGTCTCTTAATTGTTGTTTTAGCTATGGGATAGGGGGAGGGAGTATATGTTTGTAGTTATTGATATTTAACAAATATCTTGTATCATTTTACAAGTTGTATTTATTTTACTTATAACGTATAACTTGAAATGTATAAGTCTTTTTTTATTTTTCTTATGTACAAAGTGACTAATAATATTAACTTAGGTAAAGTTTAACAAAACTTTGAGTGTTGAATGTAAAAATAAGTATTTGTTAAAGCGTAGATTTATTTTGATGGGTTCTGGGTATGCCTAAACTTAATTTTATCGCGAAACATAAACAATTTACGTAACCAATAAAATAAATGAACAAAGTTTATAATTATATTCAAAATAATTTCTTAACACTTGCTTGATGTAAACATTTAATTGTTTGACGCCCGTTTACATTGAACAATAATTTTTAGCTTACGCGATTTAACTTAACGATTACGATTAAAAGCAAACGCGTACAATACTAAAGATACATAGTGAATTTATTGACGACGTCAATGACCCCAAAAACACGGGGTGTTATAGTCTCCCCCCGTTAAGTGAGCCTTGTCCTCAGGGCTTAAGACGTAACACTTGACGACGGTGCGGTCTTTGTGAAGAGATGTGGGTATTTGTTTCGGAGATGATCCTCGCATTCCCATGTAAACTCAGGACCTCGCTTGGAGTTCCATCGAACCTTGACTAATGGGATTCGGCTTCGCTTCAACCGTTTAACTTTACGGTCCACAATTTCTACCGGTTCTTCAACAAAATGAAGCTTGTCATCAAAATATAGTCCATCCAACGGAATGGCTAATGGTTCGTCGGCATGGCACTTTTTCAAGTTGGATACATGAAATGTATTGTGAACCCTGCTTAGCTCTTCATGTATCTCAAGCTTGTATGCAAGGGATCCAACCTTTTCCAACACCTTGAATGGTCCAACATACCTAGGGTTTAACTTCCTCTGTTTGCCAAAACGTACGACCCCTTTCCAAGGCGAAACTTTAAACATAACTTTATCCCCAACTTGAAACTCCATTGGCTTACGCTTTAAATCCGCGTAACTCTTTTGTCGATCGCGAGCAACCTGCATTCTCTGCTTGATCTGAACGATCTTCTCAGTTGTTTCTTGAACTATTTCTGGGCCAGTGAGTTGAACCACTCCAACCTCGGCCCAACAAACAGGTGAACGACACTTTCGACTGTACAATGCTTTAAACGGTGCAGCCTTGATGCTAGCGTAATAGCTATTGTTATATGAAAACTCGACTAATGGCAAATGGTTAACCCAACCCTTTCCAAAGTCGATCGCACAAGCACGCAGCATATCCTCGAGAGTTTGAATAGTCCTCTCGCTTTACCTGTCAGTTTGTGGATGGTTCGCGGTACTCATATCCAAATTAGTACCCAAAGCATTATGAAGTAACCTCCAGAAATTTGATGCGAACCTCGGGTCGCGATCACAAATGATTGATAGAGGTATTCCATGCCTTGTGACAACCTCCTTTAGGTACATCCTTGCAAGTTTAGCCATAGGATCAGTCTCTCTCATCGGTAAGAAGATTGCCGACTTAGTGAGTCGGTCAACAATCACCCAAATGGTGGCCTTGCGACGACTTAGGAAGCTTCGTGACAAAATCCATAGTGATGTTGTCCCACTTCCATTGAGGTATATCGGGTTGTACCAACAATCCTGATGGCCTTTGGTGTTCGGCCTTGACTTTAGCACAAGTCAGGCATTTGCTGACATAGGTGGCGATGTCGGCCTTCATATTGGGCCACCAATATAGTTTCTTCATATCTTGGTACATCTTGTCAGAACCCGGATGGATAGAATATTTTGACTTGTGGGACTCGTGCATGATCACAGTCCTCAAATCATCATAGCATGGCAACCAACTCCTGCCGTTTAGACATAGAGTTCCATCCGCGCGGGGTTCCAACTTTTCTGTCCTAAGCTTCTCTTGATCTTTAGAATTTTCAACCAACATGCCTCCAACATCATCGTTGTTGATGTTCTCTGGTTTCCATGCTTCAGTTTGAGCATCCAAAATTTGTTTGGGAAGATTCAAACCTATAGTCATGACTAAGGCTCGAACCCTTAATGGTGGCTCTCGTTCCTTCCTGCTCAAGGCGTCAGCGACAACATTTGCTTTCCCTAGGTGATAACGAATCTCGCAATCGCAATCACTAAGTAATTCTAACCAACGACGCTGCCTCATATTCAGCTTCTTTTGATTAAGAATGTGTTGTTGACTTTTGTGATTCGTGAACACCGTACACTTGGTTCCGTACAAATAGTGTCTCCAGAGTTTCAGAGAAAACACTACTGCTCCAAGTTCCAAATCATGAGTCGTATAGTTCTTCTCATGAATTTTCAGTTGGTGTGATGCATAAGCAATCACTTTCTCTCTTTGCATCAACACAGCGCCCAAACCTTTGATCGAATCATCGCAGTATACGATAAAATCTTCGCTTCCTTCAGGTAAAGCCAGAATTGGTGCACTACACAACTTCTGCTTCAACAATTGGAACGTTGTTTCTTGTTTTTCACCCCACTCAAACTTGACCTTCTTCTAAGTGAGCTTGGTCATTAGTTTGGCAATCTTCAAAAATCCTTTGATGAATCTTCGATAATACCCAACAAGACCTAAAAATTGACGAATCTCCGTTGGTGACTTAGGAGATGCCCAATCTTTAATGGATTTGATCTTGGCGGGGTCCACGTGAATACCCTAGCTGTCAATCACGTGACCGGAGGAACTGTACTTTAGGAATTCAAAAAATTCACACTTGGAAATTTGGCATACAACTCCCTCTATCTTAAGCAACTGCTAAATTAACTTAAGGTGCCTTCTGTTCTTGCTTGTTCCTTTGAATTTATCAGTATATTGTCAGTAAAGATAATTACGAATTATCCAGATTTTAAATGGTTTTCACACCCGATTCATAAGGTCCCTAGATACGGCAGGTGCTTTGTCAAACCAAATGGAAAAGTTTGAATACATAAAGGCCCTAAAGTTTCCTGAAGGAGGTCTTCAGAATGTCTTCTTCTCGAACCCTCAGTTGGTGATAACCTGACCTTAGGTCGATCTTCGAGTAGACACTCGACCCTTGAAGCTGATCAAATAAATCATCAATTCTTGGGAGCGGATAATGGTTCTTCACCGTTAGTTTATTCAATTCTCGGTAATCAATGCACATTCGAAACGATCCGTCCTTCTTCTTGACAAACAAGACCGGAGCTCCCCAGGGTGAGGAACTAGGTCTTATAAAGCCTTTGTCAGATAGTTCTTTCAGTTGCTCTGACAACTCTTTCATTTCAGAAGGTGCCAATCGATAAGGCGCCCGAGCTACACGTGCAGCACCAGGTATCAAATCGATTTGAAATTCCACATGTCGAGTCGGAGGAAGACCCGGCAAGTCCTCTGGGAATACATCAGGAATGTCCCGGACGATTGGTACGTCCTCAAGTCGCTTCTTCTCTGACTTGGCTTCCTTTGTATTAATCGACGTTGGAGTCTGGGTTTGTCCCTGCATGCCCTACCACATACACCTTGGCTGGAGCATTGCCACCTCCAACTTGGTTACCACGGTTGTTGTTGTTCTTCAGCTTGGGACATTCCCTCTTGAAGTGTCCTTGGGCTCCACACTCAAAACAAGTAGGCTTCTGACCCGACCTAATTCCCCTCTGATGGTTAACATTGTTAGCATTTGTCGTACTTCTACAGTCACGAGCAAAATGGCCAACTTTGCTGCATTTGTGGCATTTAGGAGCACATGGACCATCGTGGTGATAATTGCATTTTGAGCATAGGGGTTTGGATCCCCCATATTGTTTCTTCTCAATAGTCCCTGCAGCATAAGCCTTGCCGATGTTTTGCCTCTTGTTTTGGTGTTGTTGTTGGTTCTGAGTGTTCCTTAAGGTGTTCTCAAACTTCCTTTTACTCTCTATCTGGCGGTCAGCAAAAGTGTGGATTCTCTTATCCATCACTTCGATTGCCATTTCAGTCGCCTCTTTGGTCATTGTAGTATGCTTATCGAAGTCTGTGGATGCTACTACACTTCCGTAGATCATGTCGGGTAAGCCACCGACATATTTCTCAATCTTGTCAGATTTTTCAGGAAACATTCTACCACACAGCAGTGCCAGTTCCTAAAAACGTTGGTTGTACCCTATCACATCGGTACCTTTCACTTTCAATTCCCACAGTTCGACTTCGAGTTTCTTAATCTCGGTCCTTGGGCAGTACTTGTCAGTCATTTTCTTCTTCAAGTTCATCCAGTCCATTCATAAGCAATGTCATTACCAATAGTCCTAACGTAGGAGTTCCACCACGTTAGAGCATTTCCCAGAAGAGTACAAGTGGAGAACTTGATTTGGTTTTCCACAGAACAGTTGCTTATGCGAAACACAGTTTCTATTTTCTCAATCCATTGAGTCAATTCGACAACTCCTTCTGTGCCTTTGAAATTTAAAGGTTGGCATTTCATGAAGTCTGGGTTAGTGCACTTATGTGTGGCTCTCTCGTTTCTCCTAGCACTTGTTCCTGAATTGTGGCTGTCGACGCCATTCGTGTTCGCATCACGTGCTGCCAAAATGGCAGTAACGCCTTGGTCAATCATTGCATGAAGTTGGGCATTAGTGACAGTGGTAGTGGTGGCGGCTATTTTGGGCGGTGTTGTTTTTGGGTTTAACCTCGTGGTCCTTCTCTTTGGTGCCATTTTCTTCAAATAACAAGAAAATATAATACCCGTTAGATTTTGTAAAATCATAACCATGACATGACATGTAACGCCCCGAAGTATTACAAATATGGTGTGACATCAAAGGCATACATAATCATCACAAGCATAAACAACGGAAGTCTTAAATAAATAACCAAAGGAAAATAAGTCAACATGACTTAAGGTACATAAGTTCTTAAAGGACAGACATATCCAAACGAAATAACCGAAATAACGAATTCCCTTTGAAAAGTAAACAAATCAATAATCAAAAACTATGTCATCTAGGGTAAGTCCACACTCAGCACTCATAACCCGAAAGCAACCCCGGCTCCTAGCTTAGATACCTGCCGCAGGAAAAGAAAGTGCGGCTGAGCTTACAAAGCCCAGTGAACAGATATATATAATCGAACGCAAAAGATAACGGAAAATCAAAGGATACGATATAAGGTGCAAAGGATATCACCAGACATGATCAAAGGAATACAAATATAAGGTAAGACAAATCAGAAGTCAATTCATAGTGTAAGGTAAGATGAATCAGAAAATCAAATCAAGTCCAATTACCAAGCCAATAAATCATATCATAGTAACCCATGAGTCGCGAGCTCCAAAATTTGTGAAAGACGTGGAATGCACCCATTACACAGTCTCAAATATACTTATATCAGAATGTCATAATCCATCGAATACAAAAACAAATCTAGGATGCATCCATACGCCCCTTAAACAAATAATAATCTTCATAATGCGCATATAATATCAAATGGGGGACGGTGTGAGAAATCACTCACCCACACATGAGTCATGCCCAGAAAGGAAAAGAAAAAAAAGAAAAAAAAAAAAAGAAAAGAGGAAAAAAAAAGAGAAAAGGTGCAACATGACACGGCCATGTTACCTTCATGGCTAGTGAAATAGAATATGGCTTGAGGTCTCAATGAAGGGTTCAAAGCTAGTCCATATCAAAGTTCATTTCAAAGGGATCATAAGCAAAGGTTCATGCCAAAGTTCAAATATCAAAGGTAGCATAGTAGGGTCAAATGAACATAATAACAGATCAATATAAGAGAACCAAGATAAAAGGCTCAGAGCAAATGTAGCAAATCACATGAGTAATCAAAGATAGAGAGGAATATGTCATGAGAAACCTTAACGATAAGGTCAGAATATCTGTACCTTATTCCGAAGCAAAGCACAAATCAAAGAAAACACCACAGGAATATCAAAATCACTCCCTCTTGACCGAACCTAAAGAAAGGATGAATTCGAATTACAAACCATTCATTTAAGTTATACTTTTAAAATTTTAGTAACTATCCATTTTTAGTAATTTTTATTTCCATTTTTAGTAACCTTTCCATTTTTAGTAACTTTTCCATTTTTAGTAACTTCCAATTTTTAGTAGTATCCATTTTTAGTAAGTATCATCATTTGAGATTCTATTAAGTATTTAATAGTATTAGGGACGTAATGTCAACCTTACAAGCTTAGGTTAAATATGACAACTTATCCCATATTTTAGGGTTTTAATATACAAAATCAACAATTTTTAAGGTTAAAAGTGTAAATAATCAAGTTTCACCTTTTATTCAGATTATACCTTCCCATTTTCAGTAATTTTTTAACCAAGTCAACCCTTAATTTGATACAATTTACATATTTACCCTTTTTGTTTATTAATTATTTAAACAATATCTTTAATTATCCATAATTACAAAACAAGCCCTTATAGATTCAAATATGACAAAATCATACTTTATACATTAAATACTAACCAAACCTTCCACTTTTCAGAATTTACAATTTCAGTCCCTCTATTTTAATTAATTAATTTCTAATTACTTATTATATGTAATTAACCATTTTAAATCCAAAATAATATCAATATGACATTTTATACCCCCCAACTTATTTTATACAGAATATAATAAATATAATAACATGTCTAAAACAGACCCCATAGTTTCAGAAATTACAAATCACCCCCTTATACTTTTAAATCATAATTCGGCTAACTAATTAATTCACAAAACCCTAATTTAATTTTTCCCAATCACAAACATAATTATTATTCAATCATTGGCATTAAATGCACCTGGAAAAAATAGCAAAACCCTAACCCTAATTTATTTTATCATTTTTCTTTCCTTTTTCCTTTTATTCGAAAATCGGCAAACCAAGAAAATCCCCAAATAATTATTCGAATCTTTTCTAAATTTTTCCAACAATTTATCTGAGTCATATATGATATAAAAAACCTTAGAAAAATATAAAATCAATTTTAAAAATAATTTTTATGCCGATTTCATAATTAGCTAAAAATTAGGGTTTCGAACATGTTTTAATTAATTCGACCAAAATAACATGCATGAATGTTTTTTTTATGTGTAGAACGAATTAATATGATGAAACATGAGTTACAAAATTACCTTTGATGATCCTTAGTGATTTTATGAATTTATGATATTCAGTTGCCTTTTTGAACCCAAAACAATACCACAATCGAACCAAGCACCCTACAATCTTCCCACTATTTTTCCCACAATCCTTGACCTTGACCTCCAAAACGACCTTATGAAAACTACGTCCAAGACCCAGGAGAAAATCTTGAAGCCGACCACTTAGGATTTTTTAGGGTTACTGTGAGAAATTGTTTTTTATATTATATTAACAAATAAAATGCATAATGAAAATAAATAAAGTATTTACCCGAGTTTTTGGGCTTTTAAAATAGGCTAAATCAGATTTGTAACTTGCCAAAATTTATTTTGTAATTATCCATATTTATTTTATATTTAATTTGTAATGTATAATTAATTAAATATACATAATTCGGCATAAAATGTATATACATAGATATTAATTATTTTTCTTACAAAATATAAGGTATTTTAATCTTACATAAATTTCATAATTGTCATATGTTGTATTTTTATAATTTCTAGAATTAAAATGAAATTTATGAATGTTTTCATGTAATTTTCTTGCATTAGGGGTATTTTGGTAATTTTACACTTGTTGAGATTTTTAGGTTTTACAGAAATAGTGATTTGGGATCGTCGATTATGGTTTAGAGATTAAGGTATGTTTTTTGTTATTGTTATTCAATTTCTGGAAATGGTGTATTACATGTGTTGTTTTCGAAGTGGTTTTCGTGTTTGTTTACCTTTTTTGGATAAATATTTGCAGCTTGAAGCCATTATTAGGATCATCGATTTTGGTTTACAGATTAAGGTATGGTTTTGATGTTGTTGTCGTTCTGTTTTGTACTTTGATTATGTTTTAGGCGTGTAAGGTATTATTATGTTTTAGTCGTGTAAGATCTTGGAAATGATGTATTACTTGTGGTGTTTGGAAGTGTTTTTATGTTTTTAATCTCTTTTGTTCAAGTATCTACAGTTTGAAGTCGTGATTTGGGATCGTCGATTGTTGTTTGTAGATTAAGGTATATTTTTTATTGTTTTCTTTCATTTTGTACTTTGATTATGTTTTGGGCGTGTAAGGTTTAATTATATTTTAGTCACGTAAGATCTTAAATTTATGCATTTCATGTGGTGTTTGAAAGTGTTTTTTGTGTTTTTAATATGTTTTGTTTAACTTTTGGCAACTTAAAGCCGTGAATTGGGATCTTCGATTGTGGTTTACAGATTGAGGTATGTTTTTTGTTATTGTTGTCGTTTGTTTTTATACTTTGATTATGTTTTAGGCTTGTAAGGTTAGATTATGTTTTAGTCGTATAAGATTTTGAAAACAATGTATTGTGTGTGGTGTTTGGAAGTGCTTTTCTTGTTTTAAATTTGTTTTGTTTAACTTTCTGCAATTTGAGGTCGTGATTTGGAATCGTTGATTGTTGTTTACAGATTAAGGTATGTTTTTTGTTGTTGTTATCTTTCGTTTTTGTATTCTGATTATGTTTTAGGCGTGTAATTTTTCATCTTGAAATTTTTAGGGTTTGAGGTAGATAATGCATTGCTAAGTTTGGATACATGCTTTAGAATGAAGTCGTTTATGGAGCATGCTTTTTATGCGGTAGAACGTTTGTTTTTGTCAAATGGTGTGATGCACGTTGGGTAATGGTGTAATGCAATGTGGTGAGGCAGACATACCAAATTTGCAGCCATTGAGCCTTTTTAACGACTAGTTACCTATCTAAGCCTTTTTAATTGAATGAGATTATATAACGGGTTCTAAAAGCGGTCTTCGGAATGTCTTCTTCTTGAACCCTCAGTTGGTGATAACCCGACCTTAGGTCGATCTCCGAGTAGACACTTGACTCTTGAAGCTGATCAAATAAATCATCAATTCTTGGGAGCGGATAACGGTTCTTCATCGTTAGTTTTATTCAACACTGGTATAAAAACTGGATTTTGTCACACATGTTGTTTTTTGAATGGCCACACAATTAGATATTTATGTGACTAAATGTACCAGGATAAAATAAACAGACACACTTGAACTCATTTTGTGTGACCATTTTAGAATTTCATTGTCACACATTTGAATATTTATGTGACTAGAGGTAACTAGAAATTTTTTGTTGATTATTTAGTCACTTATAACTTGGGACGTGTGACAGATACAAAATAAGTTGAACATTAGTCACCCACTATTATATATACATTGTGAAAATATATGTCACACTAATTGACGGTGTGACAAAATACCATATATGGTCACAATGAAAGTAATTATGTATGTGGCTAAATATTATAGTCAAGTTTGTCAATACTTATATAAAAAGTGACTGCTATATTTTGTGCCTGAATATTTAGCACATATCGAATTTGAAATGTGTGACAACTAAAAACAGTAGTTGAAGATTTAGTCACGATATACATTTAAAAGTGACAAATATATGTCACACACTTGAACAGTGTGACCAAATGTCATATATGGTCACACTAAACCATAGACATATAAAAGTTTATTCTTAAACACCAAAAGTTTATGAATTTTCAATCTCCCGCTTTGTTTTTTCTAAGGCTCCCGCTCCCCTTTCCCTAAAAAATCAAAACCCGCTTCTTTACCAAACGAAATTCAACACCCGCTTCTTTACCTTTCATTTCAACCTTTCACACAACATCTCCTTTACTAAACATCCCCTAACCCTAACCGGCTTCTTCATCACAGCCGTTCTCCTCACTACCATAATTTCTCAATTAACCAACACCATTTCTTCAGTTAATTTCTCTTATTCAGGTTATTCCCAATTCACATCTTTTTTCTTTTAAAATTATATTTATTTATTTCCTATCATTTTGCTCTTTGTGACTGTTTAAGATATGATTTTAACATAATGGTTGATTGTGTTTCTATATTTCTTAATAATTAATTTATGAGTTTTTTATTTAATGGAATAAGCAGTGCTTGATAAATTGTTTATGTCAAATTCAGAGTGATTGCATAAGCTAAACAATCCCTCTTTTTATACATATTATTATTATAAGTTGTGTTTGATAATTTTGGTTGGTCATGTGGGACTGCTACTTACCAGGTTCATGGAAGGCTTTTTCTTTTTTGGATAATTTTGGTTCCATTCTTGGCTTGTTGTAGTCTTTGTTCTTTATCATTTTGTTTCATTATGCTTCTTTAGGTTGATTAGTTGGGTTTGTTTTGTTGGTCCTTCTCACTTTTACTTAGATTGATTAGTTGGGTGGGGGGGATGCCTTGTATTGTATCATTTGTACTCTTGTTTTGGTTCTATAAATTTGTTGCCTTCTCAAAAAAAAGTATAAATTGTGTTTGAAGTTGTCTTTATTTTAAACCCTCATATTTAGGTTAGTGTTGGGATGTAGTTACACATTTGCGGCTTTTTAAAGGGATGTATGATGTTGCTTATTGAATAAACATGTATAGGTGATGTTTGGGATTGCGTTTTTAAGCGGCTTAAAGCTTATATAGGGGCGGTTGGTATTGCTTCGTGAACATGCTTATATAGAGACCAACGGTACATACATTCTTTACTGAAATCACCACGGCTTCCGTTTTGTGACTTTGCAACATAGTGTAGTTTATGTTTTTTACTAATATTTGCTTACATAAGTTGCTCTGATTTGGTCTCTTTGAGGCTTGAGTTGTGACGATCTAAGATAAGATGCCAAACACCATGAATAATACTTTATGTAATGTAAAGAATAGGCATATGTCATACAATGCTAATGAAAATAACATCGTCAAAGCGTTAATACAACAAAGCAATAGGTGTGGTGGATTTTTATTAGTTTTATGTTAACTGATGATGCAAAGCAATAAATAACGTGTGTGTCATGGCTTAAGTGATTTTATAAGTTATTGCAGGTATTATTCTGAAAGCCTAATGTGATCTATGAATGTTTTGGGCCATTTGGCTCTGTTTTCTCTTTAATGAGAATTATGAATGAGGTTATATTGTTCATATTATTATCCATCAGTTGAAACTCGTCCAATGTGAATTTTTATTTAACAGTTTGGATTATTAGTTGTACCAATATGTATTTGTAATCCTATTTAGCACTTCAAATATAAATAAAAGAAAAAGAAAGTAAAAATTGCTTTGGTTTTTCTGTGATGGCAGGTTGTTGTGTTGTGTTTAATCTGTGGCTTTTATTTTATCTCCAATAATTGCAGGCAATTTTGGCAAGTAGCTCAGAAGTGCCATCAGTATTAGAGTTCTTGCAGCGGAGGAAATTAGAAGCAAAGAAGGTAAGTATGTCAGTGATAAATAACCAAACTAGTAATGCCTTCAAGTTGAATAAAGTAAATACACATCAAATGGTTTCAATTAAGAAATACAGAGGTGGAGTTTATAACCATTCACTCTGATTGGGGTTGCAGTATTATCTTAACTGGTCAAACGGGTTATCAAATGGGTAGAAAGTCGCCCTGAAGTGTATTATAATACGTATGTACATGGGCGTGAATGCGTGATAGTAAAAGAATATGGTGTATCTGGTTAGTCTAATTGATTGAGATTCAATTAATAAAGTCTTAGGATTTGAGAGGCTTTTTATTTTTAACATGTTATGTAAAGTTCTTCCTTAGCATTATAATTGGTTGACTGTTTAGTTTTGATTTTTTTAGGCTTTAAACTCATCTGATGAGACAAAGCTAAAGGTCAGGAAGTTGCAGCATCAGAGTTCTCACATCGACCCGTCTCTGTCAAACCAGATATCAGCAAACCAGATATCAGCAAAGCATCATCCACTGGTGGAAAACTTCACATTCTAAAACCATCATTTGAAAGGAATGGTATCACTCCAACCCCAAAGGAAAGCTTAAGTCCAACAAGTGGTAGTAAAGTACCATATAGCCCTCTTATAGGTGAATCTAACCTGTGTTAAAAAATACCCGTATGACCTGACTTAGAAATTGTACTAGTATATCACTATATCTTATTCTAACTATGATATTGTATTGGCATGTGTAGATTGATTGTGAAGGCATCAGCTGACTGATGGATGCTAAGAGACTAATGGCGAATTACGGGGTTAATGTGCTTCTTATAAAAACTGTGATGGATGATAAAGAGACTAATGGAGAATTGTGACGTTAATGTGCATCTTAATTGTACCTCAACAAAACACCGGGTTCATTTTGGATTCTGATATGGAAGGAAAGAATGAGGAGAGCTACAAGTTCCCCATAGCTGTGCAACAATACGATTTTTTTGCATTAGCATATAATTCACCTCTATATCTATAAAGGTTAACACAACTATTACTCGTATTACACTCTTGATGAAATAAATGGATTTTCTTTCAAACCCATTAAAAAGCTCAAATACACTCCTGAATTGCATATTTATAAAAATTCACAGGTCTTTTAATAGTTTGTGGTCACAGGATGTTCGTGGTGATCCAGATTCAGGCATTGGCGGTCATTGGCGGTCTTCAGATTCAGGTATGTATAAGTTTATATTAATACTGCGTGCATTGGCGGTCTTCAGATTCAGGCGTGCATTGGCGGTCTTCAGATTCAGGCATGCTTTTACTAAGAATGGTATTGCGTGTATATACTTGGAAGGTATAAGTTTATATTAATACTGCTATTCGTGATATTAATATAATATTGGCCTTCAAAGAATTCATATGTTTATGCTGCCAAGAAATTAGTGCTGCCTTCGTGGTTAATACTGTTCGAATACAAGAATGTTAATACTATTTGGTTCTGCACTTTGCATTAAACATGGATACAGTACATGCATTCTTTTATGAGAACCTTCAAGTCACAGCCTTTGAAAATTAGTACTGCTCGCTGCCAATACAACATTAGTACTGATCCTTGAAAATTAGTGTTGTCTTTGTACTGCTCCTTGAAAATTAGTGCTGCCTTTGAAAATTAGTACTGTTCGCGGCCAATACAACATTAGTACTGCTGCCTTTCGTGATATATAGGCCTTTCATCATACCATATGTGATATAACACATGTATATCTGTGTATGAAATTCTTGGTTGATATCTTTATCGTCCGTTATTGCAGGCCCCCCTCATCATGATTTCTCTTTGATGGACATTCTTCCAGGAAAGTCGACAAGGTACGCAATTTAGAAAACTTCTTTCACATAATATACTTGCATCAAATCCTGGATTACCATTACGATTAAGGACATTCATCTTCTTATACATAATATCCGGTGCAATTTATCCCACTAGACAATAACTTCGCATAAAGATTATTTTAAGTTTAGTATTTTGTGATGCTTAATCGTCCGGTTCATGTTTGTTTTTGCTGTTGCAGCTATATTTTGGACTCTTGGTATTCGTTGGGTAAGATCTTTTATATTTGGATGAGATGACAGCAATAGCCGAACTTCAATAACAATTCACAGGACACGTCAGATACTATTGTAAGTGTTTCAAGTATAATTAAGAGCATTATAGCTCTTATTATTTGATTAGCAAGTTTCTCTATTGAAAACACATGTATACTGATTACATTTTGGGAGTGTAGCTCACATGGTAGAGCGCTCGCATTGCATGCGAGAGGCACGGGGTTCGATTCCCCGCACTTCCATATTATAAAATTCATGTGGCCATTGGGGGAACAATAGTCACACAAAATACATATTTACTTGAGTTTACAAAGCATATGGTCACACTTATTAACGCTTTTGGCCACTTTTTGGTTACTTGTATGTGACTAAATCCCCACAAAAAACATGCTTTGTGTGACTAAATCATAGCAAAGGCCACACAAACATAAAGATCATGTGGCCATTGGATGAACATTAGTCACACTTATTAACACTTTTGGTCACTTTATGCTTAGTTGTATGTGACTAAATACCCAAAAAAACATGCTTTGTGTGGCTAAATATTACAAAAGGTCACACAAACTTCAAATTCATGTGGCCATTGGATGATCAATAGTCACACAAAATACACATTTCTTCAATTTAAACACCATATGGTCACACTTATTAACACTTTTGGTCACTTTATGCCTAGTTGTATGTGACTAAATACCCAAAACAAACATGCTTTGTGTGGCTAAATATTACAAAAGGTCACACAAACATAAAATTCATGTGGCCATTGGATGAACATTAGTCACACATAATACACATTTTTCTATTTAAACACCATATGGTCACACTTATTAACACTTTTGGTCACTTTATGCTTAGTTGTATGTGACTAAATACCCAAAAAACATGCTTTATGTGGCTAAATATTACAAAAGGTCACATAAATTTTACTATTTAGACACACAAAAATGTGGATAAGGTTACTGAAGTTTTTTTATTTTTTTTTGGGGTTTTTTTTTGGTGTGACTAACTCGAATGCGTGACCGTAGGTGACCTACGGCTGCGCGACCTTTTGTCACACACGAAACTTTTTACATGTGTGACTATATGTAAATAGTCACACATTTTTGTTGTGACCAATACCACTTTTTGTACTAGTGGTATCTTTAGGTGTTAAGTGTCATTGTATAAATTTTTCATGAGTTTTTCGTTAATCTAAAAATCCTTCAAAATTATTATACCTGACACTCACACTGACCCTCATAGTTTGAGGGGTGACATTAATAGGTTACTATCGGGCTGTGATAATCGAACATTTTTCTATAGTTTGTTAACATATCGAATCAATGGATATCTATATTATATGTGGTTTGTAATTTTTGATAAGGCAAGAAAATTGATTAAAAATTTGAAAATTATACAAATGTGATTTTATGGACTTATGTGTGCCACTCCATCCCTCCATGTGCTATATACATTTTTGTACTACCGATGCACATGTTGAGGGGGAGATTTCTGAAAAGGCCAAACATCGAGGTACAACACAGCTTTAATATTTATATCACAAGTACTTGATTGAGTTTTTCAATGGGTTTTATGGCAGAGAAACAGTACCAAAAGATCGACCATGCATTTAATTTCATCAGAGTTATAAGGTTGGTAAGGTTAGGTATTAGTTCCCATGATCCAGCCAGAACCGGAGGGATGTACCTAGGGACAATCCACTAGTTAGTGTAGAATTCCTTAGGTATGATATAAAAAGGAGTAAAAGTAAGAATAAGGGAATAGTGCCGACTGAGATGGAGCTAGTATTGGAACAAACCCAACAAGGTACTAGTTATGAAGTCTCGGTAAGTACTAAAGGGGTTGAAGAATGAAAAAGAATTGTAAGGATAAAGGGTGAAAAGAAAGAAGCCCTCCATACACTTAGGTAGAAACCGGGTCAATGCATAATCTATTAGAAACTCTAAGATGTTGTCTTGTATTAAAGATAGTCGTCATGGACCCACTGACACAATGCACAACCCTCCCTCGCCACTCAAGGTTTCTCAACAGACTCTTGTTTCATTTCTCACAGAGATTCACGTATTTCTATCGACTTTCTCCCTCCGAGTTAGTTGAACATCGCGCTCAACTAGATTGGCAGATCTATATTTCGAAAAAACATCAACTTAATAGCTCCAGCATTCGATCACTAAAACCAAAATTTCATGTTGAGTCTAGAGCCAAGATATCATCTATAAATCTCATTAGGACACTATTCTAATATACTTGTCTTTTATACACTATGAAAACAAGGAATATCTTAAGAGTCCTACGCATTATCCTTGTGGTATTGCCAGAACATCCGAGTGATACTTAAGTATTCACAGTGAAGATGGAAATCCTGCTAGAGCCAACATCAAACAAGCTCTACGGCAGGTGACTTGTGAGATCCTAAATGGATCAAACTTGTGACACTGGATATCGATTCGGTCCAGTTCATGAATTGACGGTTGAGGAATTTTGACAAACGCTTAAAACTCTTGATGTGTTACAAAAACACTTTTACAAGTGACACGTCGATTGATTTTTCACAATCCAAAATTTTCTTTTATTCGGCGAGATAAATATTTTTATCTGATTCAATTTCATATTGTGTTGTCTGCTTTGAGATGCTCCGATATTAAGAACGGCTAGTGCAACTGCGAAACACTGTCAATGAGATTCTTTGGAATTCTACCTGATCACAGGTAATATTTATACTGATTAATGAGGAACCGTGGTTATTACAACCGTATTCGACGAAAGTGAACAAAGTCTCTTTCATTTGTTTATTACTAAACGTTAACCAGCAAGGCATTCCTGACAGGGTTTACTAAGCTGTTAGCCAAAGATACGTCAGATTCATAACCATGCTCATACTCGACTACACATCTTAAGAATCATGAAGTTTAAGTAAATGTTTCAAGGCTTTCTGTATCTGATACCTACACGTCTTCTTGAAGTGACCACGTAAGTGTTAAAGTAAAAGGCTTAAAGCTGACCATCCATACAAACAAAGAATATTCAAGCTTTCAAGATCAAGAAAGGTATGAGCATGCCGGTCTAAAAGTCACAAGATCACAAGATGGCGAAAGATCATAAGATGATGATTATAGATTACATTTGGCTGATGATCTCAAGAAGCTCAAGATCACATACAAGTCGAGCTAAGGAACAAGCTCAAGCTTAAAGATCAAAGATTACTTCATTAAAGTACAAGATATCAAATGAAGAAACAAAGACTATGAGCTGGAACACAAGATCAATCAGAAGATTGCTGAGCTTAAGTTAGAATTTTTGGGTGACCCCCTTAAGGGGGAAGATTGTTATGTGTAAGAAAAAAACTCCGGTGGTTAGACCGTATCACAGCCCTCATTAAACCATTCAAAAACGCGATCACGAACGTAAACTCGATTTTCAATTCACGCCTCGACGGGAAACGACCCGGGTGGGTTTTTAGGGTTTTGCTTTGGTTAAAAGTGAAATCTTTTGAAAGCCTCTTGGATTTCTTATCATTGATATTTTTAACTCTTATTATATTTATATATTTATTATATATTTATTATATACAAAGGGTTTAAATTTATCAACATCATTTTGGCGCCGCTGCCGGGGAGGTCGTGAGACGATTTTCGTGTTTCGTTTGAAGATTAGTTTTTGAAGACCCTTCCTCGTGAAGTTATCATTTTCCGTTTGTGAATATTTTCTTATTATTAAAAAATTAAAAAAATACCAACAATACTTTTCCTAAAGTATTGAAAGTACCAAAAAAATCAAAAAACCAACAAAACAAATCGTGTTGTTAATCGTTATAATCGGCTCACCTTTGAATTACAAACTATAAGGAGGGTATAAGGCGGGCTTGATCCAAGGAACATCGCCCAAAAAGGAAGAACACTTTTATATCGCTTCAGCGTGCTAATTCCTTCCGCTCTCTTGTGCGTAGTTTAAAGAGCTACCGTGGACTTTTAACATCCGGTTACCAAAAATATTGTGTTGTTCTTGTTTTTAGTGCATGCGCACTCGCTCTTCTTCGAATCTAGTTGGTGAATCTTCTCCTAATCCAACTACTTCAAATCCAAAACGTCGTAACCGTAGACGTTCAAAGCAACCTTTTAATCTCGAAGAACCTCTTGAAAATCAAGCTCCTCCCGTAGTTACGATGGCCGATCAACGTACTATGGCGGAATTACTCCGTGCACCCACCGAGGGTTATGCGGAGGCAATCATGGTTCCACCAATTCTTGCTGAGCATTTCGAGCTCAAGCATAGTCTCATTAATATGATGACTTCGGACCAATTCTTCGGACTTGAGAAAGACAATCCTCATGACCACATCCGTTGGTTTAACAAAATAACTTCCACAATAAAATACAAGGATGTGCCAAATTCAGCGATTAAGCTTATGCTTTTTCCATTCTCTCTTGCGGGGGCAGCCTGTCGTTGGCTCGAAAAAGAACCCCCTCGTTCTATTCTCACTTAGGAAGATCTTGTTTCTAAATTCATCAATGAATTCTTTCCTCCCTCAAGAACGACAAATCTTCAAAATGAAATTTCCAACTTTGAACAACGTTTTAGAGAATCGTTTCATGAGGCATGGGACCGTTACAAGGATCTCCTTCGTGCTTGCCCTCATCATGGTTTTACCGAATTGCATCAACTTGATACCTTCTACAATGCCTTAAACCCAACCGACCAAGATTCTTTGAATTCTGCTGCCGGTCGCGCAATTTTCTTTTTTGGGAAGAAGTACTCAAGATGTGTTTACGTATTATCCGAAAAAAAAAAATCAAGGTCCGCAATTCACGAAACAAATCATCATTGTTTCTCAAGTGAAATTAAGTGATGTTAATTCTTCTTCTTCCTCCGAGATAGTCAAACTTACTCATGCAGTAAATCAGCAAACAAGTGCTGTGACTACCGCCATGACCGCTATTCTCAAACAATTTCAAGCAACCCCACCTCCAGCTTCTGTAAAAGCCGTTGAGGAAATTTGTGTTACTTGCGGTGGTGCTCATCCGTATTATCAGTGTCTCGCCGCCGATGGCAACACTTTCCTGGAATATCAGGATAATATTCAAGGATACGTTTCAGCAGCTACGGTTAACTACAATCAGGGTAATTCCTGTTATCGTCCTCCAAGTGTGGCTAATCAAATTCGACCGCGGGTTTTGCTCAACCAAACATGCAAAATAATTAAAACCGGTTTAGCCAACCTCAAGGATATAATCGAGGAAACAATTTCAATCAAGATACATCTTATCAAGCTTCAACTCAACAAAATCAAGTTGTTCCTCTTTAGTGAGTTGTGAGAAAAGTAGAAGATAAATGATAGTATATAAAGCCCATGCAAGCTCAAATTAACAATGTGAAAAATGAGTTAAGAAATGAAATGCAAACTTCGATTCAAGCTTCAATGTCTAACCAAACCAATGAGCTTAAGAACATGATGGCTAGCTTTTTCCAAATGAACACCGCTTCTACCTCGGGTACGGGATCTCTCCATAGCAACACCATTGCTAACCCAAAAGGTTAATTGAAAGTCATCACCACCCGAAGTGGTCTTGTTCTTGATGGACCTTCCATTCCTATGCCTCCTCCATTCATTAATTCAGAGGAGGATGAACGTGTAGAGGAGACTTTAACGGACCCTGAACTCGCTGAGTATACCATTAAGGTCCCACCTCCTCTTGTCCAAAAAGCTAAACTAACTTCTCTAAAGAATTATATGGTGCACAAAAGGGATCCTCTTCACCCCAATGTCCCTTATCATTCAAGAATGCACCAAGAAAAACAACAAGAGAATGATGAAGTCCAAATTTACAAATTTTGGCAAATGTTCAAACAACTTCATATCAATATCTCTCTGGCCGATGCTTTGATTCTAATCCCGAAATAACAAAAGATGCTTAAAAGTCTCCTTTCCAATAAAGAGAAACTTTTAGAGCTGGCAAATACACCCCTTAATGAAAATTGCTCAGCGGTTATCCTTAAGAAGTTACCCGAAAAACTAGGAGACCGTGGGAAATTTCTCATTCCGTGTGGTTTTAGTGAGCTCAAGTACAAAGCCCTAGCCGATCTAGGTGCTAGCATCAACTTGATGCCACTCTCAGTTTGGAAAAAGTTAGGTTTACCCGAGCTTATTTCCACCCGCATGACCCTTGAACTAGCTAACCGGGCAATTTGTACACCGGCTGGAATTGCAAGAGATATCTTTGTTCCGGTTAGAAAGTTCACATTCCTCGCTGATTTTGTCATCGTTGATTATGAAAGCGATCCTCGAGTCCCCCTCATATTGGGAAGACCTTTCTTACGGACCGCTCGTGCTTTGATTGACATTCACGGAGAAGAAATGATTCTTTGTGACGGTGACGAAAGATTAATCTTAAATATGAGACATGATACTTCAAGCTATTATAACAAGCCTAAAAAAGAATCAATCACCATGATTGACATCTACAATGTCTCTCATGAAGCATATCTTGAGGACTTGTTTGCAAAGGAAAAGGCAACAAATCATCAAAGTGGCAATTCTACTTTTTCTTCTCATACAGATTTAACTTCACCGAAAGTTATCAATCCATTGAGTGGCAAGCCTACTCCAATTTCGGAACCCGTGACCAAGTCTTCTTCTTCCCCTATAATTACTTCCTTCGAAGAAAGTGATTTAATTTGGGAAGAATTTGAAGCTTATCTCGCAAGTGATTCATTTCCACCGGGAAATGATGATCCTGTCGACCTTTTACTCGAGGAGTTCACCGATGAACTCGCTCTTATCACATTTCCACCGGGAAATGATGATCTTCCTTTTGATATCGAATCCGATCTTAGAGAAATAGAATATTTGCTTAACAATGATCCTACCAAGGAAATGGATTCTATTCTTGAGGATTCGGTTGATGAGGGTAATCTTGCAGATCCTAATAACAATCTTGTTGATACCATTCCCGAGATGTTCACCGATGAACATACTCTTGATTATTCATCTCCACCATTATATGATGATGTCGATGATGATCTTGTTGAACTTGAGTCCGATAATGATGATGTTTATGATGATCCATTTGACTCCAAGGAAGATAAAATCAAAGAGTCTAAACTCTTGATTGATGAACTTGATCCCCCTAGATCAAGTGATTTCCTTCCTTCCCCCAAGTGTGACTCGGTTTTCTATGAGTATTTTTCCGAGGTTGATACTTTGACTTCAACCGATAATGAGGACAAAGTAGTTAATCCGGGTATACTCATTCATGAGAACCTTTTTATCAATATTCGAGTAACACCGGATAAGAATGTAAAGAAGACCACTAATGCTTCTTTAATTCTTGAGTATTTTAATCCTCCTCTTTATGAACTTCCTTTCCACAAAGAAGTTCCCGGGTCCGAAACTCTGCTCTTTTTTTCATCCGAAAATGAGGAAAAAGTTTTCAAACCCGGGATTCCTACTTCTAAGGTGTCTTATTTTGAGGCTTGGTCACTAATACCCTATTAAGGACATAACAAGCAGTGCTAACTGCTTCAGCCCAAAAAGTGTTAGGTAAAAATGAATCTGCTAGCATAGTTCTAGCAGCCTCAATAAGGGTCCGGTTCTTTCTTTCAGCAACTCCATTTTGTTGTGGAGTTCTGGCATTACTGTATTCCCTCTTGATCCCTTTTGACACCTCAGATTCATTAGATTTCCTGTTCTAAATTATGTACCATTATAAATCTAATAGTTTTACTTTTTGATTAATTGGTTATTATTTTTATCTTATTATGTCTTTAGATTTCCACTTGTTTCATACTTAGTTCTTTAGATGATCACCTAAACATAAACCTGCTAAATCATCAGTTGATAACCAGGCCTATTAAGTCTTATGGTTTAAGCTCCTTACAGATGTAGGTCTAAATAAATCCATATGCAGAAGCTGTAAGGGCTGACTAATAGAGCTCACTGATTTGGCCTTACAGGAGGCCTTGTGTTGCTTTCCTTTCTGACAAGCAACACAAGTGTGGTCATTTTGAAAAATCTTTGAAGGTAATGGCATCATTATAGGTTTTCCTCACATGTTTGTTTATGTTTTTAAAGTTAACATGGGGGGGGGTGGGGGGGGGGGGGGGGGGGGGGGGAATAAACCCCAACCTATTATGCCATTTGTTAGATTCATTAATTGTGGCCTTTGCCATTTTAAACAGGCTAAACCTCCAGACATGAACAAGGTTCTCTATTTTGAAACTGTATCATTTTGTTTTGTCTGGGGGATTCTAAGTAAGACTTGTTTGGCATCAGGTAACTTAAATTCAGGAGCAAAACAAGACATTCATAGAAGTGAAAAAGAACTTTGTTCTTCTTGTCACAAATATTTGTAACATAGAATAAGATGATTTGAAATGTTGTTGTTCTTTTACAAAGCACACATCCCTCAATATCTAAACTTTCTGTTTTTATTTTTTCCTTTACCAGTTATGTAACCTTTTTACTTCCTCCAAAAGCAACGGGCCCATTAAAGTCTTGATATTCAGCAAGGTAGGCCTTGTTTCCAGTCATGTGCCTGGAACATCCACTATCAACAATTCCTTTGTTCTGTAAAGCTCTATGTGGATAATCCTGCACATTGAATATAAGAGATTAGTTTCTCTTTGGGACCCAAGCCTGTTTGGGATTGAGTCTGCCTAGTGGATCTTTGAAAGTAGCACAATCTTTAGGTCTTGATCCACCATTGTATTTGGAGATTTTTTTTTTTTTTTTTTTTTCCCCCCCCCCCCCCCCCCCCTTTTTTTTTTTTTTTTTTTTTTTTTTTTTTTATTTTTTTTTATTTTATGCAGTAATGTCTTTTTGGTCTCCAATTACAACCTGCTGAGGGCTTAACAGCAGTTTCCCTTTTTCCCCCAACAGCACTAACTGCTTTTACCTCAGCAGTATTAACCTTTTATTTTGAAAAATTTGTTCTAAGTATTGTTGTGTTATTAAAAGACCTTCTAAATAGTGAATCAGATTTATTAAAATCACCCTTTGGTCTAGCATTATTCACAATAGGCTTAACAGTATTAACTTTCATAGCAGCATTAGTTGGTACTGCCTGTCTGTTAAGGTTATGCCTAGTAGTACTGATATTATTAGTACCGCTAGCTCTAGCAGTATTAACTAGAATTTTGCCAGTTCTAGTTAGTACTGCTGTAGGAACAAATTGGTTTTTATGATTCACTCTTTGCACATTGTTCCAAATTGTCCTAATCTCCCTTTGACTAAACTTCTTTCTCATCCTATTGTTTAACTCAGCTTGGTTAGCCATCCTCTTTTCAAGGAAATCACAATCTCTGATAAGATGACTAAGACTTCCACATACAAAACATGATTTTGTAACAAACCCATATCCCAACCCTTTCTAGTCAACTTTAAGATTTTTACTATGTGTGAATTGATTCTTAACAGTTTCCCTAGGAGTTTTTACTTGCTTATTAGCAAAACTAGGTGTTTCCTGTTCTTTTGTTGGTAGAGACACATGCTCATCTTTACTATATGATTCATACTCCTCAATGATAGGAGCATCAGACCAAACCATAGGTTGACTTACTACTCTAGGTTCATTAACAACTGTTTTAGTCACAAATTCAGATGTTTCTACACTAATGTTAGATTTACAGGTATCAAAGTCACTGGTTTGGGTTTCAGATTCACTAGGTTAAGACTGTTTTGGACCATATGTAAATTGTGAGTAATCTATTTCAATATCAGGTCTAGATGGCATGTAATTCCCTGTCATGGGTGGGGGTACAGCATGCATTCCTTCTGCTGTAACACACCTATCATACAAAGGCTAATTTTCTAAATCACTTTCCTTATTCATAAATACACTTTGTAAAACTTCATTTTCATAACTCAGGATGCCATTATATCTGTAATCCCCATAACCAAGCCTAAATTTATCATTAGCAATCATCTGTATATTTAGCAATTTACCAAGATTTTTAGAAGAGTTGTGCCATTTTTCTACCTTAGCTTTTAAATCTTCTTTTTCTTTTTCAGCTTCTGCAAATAGTTTCTTACGGTATGTAAGGACATCAGTTTTATCATCTAAGTCTATTTTCATAAACCTTATCTTTTCCTCATACCAAGTTTGAACCTTGTTGTTGAGCAAGGGTGGGCGGGTGGGGGGGGGGGGGGTAGGGGGGGGGTAAAACTAATTGTGCTTCAACTTTCTTTAAAGCTTGAGTATATGCTTGTATTTCTAAACTTGCATCACTAAGTTGTGCTCTTTGTTCATCATACAGTTTTTTAAATGTTCAGCATAAGACTCTTTTACATTCTTTTGAACATAGAATTTTACCTTGTGTCTGAGGCAATTTAACTGTGACATGGCATCAAAGTTAATCTTCTTCTGAGTGACTGGTCCAATCATCTCATTCTCCTTCAATACGTAACCCAAAGGCTTTAGGAGTCCTCTCTTACCAGATCTTACTACATCTAATTTCCAGAGTCTAAGAATTGTCTCATCCTACTATCTTGATTTCCCAGTGGTTCTGCATTCTCTAGAAAATATATAATACAATGCCCGGTCTTATGACAAACTATTGCACACGTCTTTAGTTTTGTCAAACCCAATTGGTTCCTTGGCATCAAATTATAGCTTTCTACCTGTCTTTTTGTAGAAATTTTTTATTCTCATTGAAATCATGGCCACCTGCCATTTCAAGTCCATTTCTTCTAAATCAAACTCATCAAGCTGTTCCAAATCCTCATGATCCAATTGAGGGCAACTGGATTGATTTGCAAGTAAGGGTTTGATGAAGTTTGTCTCAGATTGTGAGTTATGACAGAAGATTTGACACACTTAAGCGGTACTAACATCAGTTAGTATTGCTTGTGTTTCAGAGACAAAGGCCACATTCGGCGTGCTAGAGGTGATGCAAGTAGACTTTTAACATCATTCTCAAAGACTTGTAGATATTATACAGATAAATCATGCTGAGACTGTCTCACTCTTGCTTGGTCCTCATGATTAAGGAAACTTGAGTCCCGGCAGAAGGTAGTGGACCTAAGGAATTTCTGATTTGCACACCTCAGTGGAGACGCCTTGCACCATGATCTCTAATTTGACTCAAAAGATTTGAAACCTGTCATAGACTTTTTGTAGCCTTTGAGTTTGATCAGAGAAAACCTTCTAAGTGTTGCCTTTAGAATATACTTCTGCATCTTCTTTGATTCATCATTTCCCCCAAATCTAGATTTGATGGCTTCCCACATCTCTTTTGCATCAGTCATTTAGAAATTTAGCAGAAATCTTCTGTAAGCCATAAGCAAAGTGGTCCTTGATTTTCTTTATCTTTCTCTGCGAAGGTCTCTTCGCAGTCCTTGAGGAGAATCGTGATTTGACCTTGCATATCTGTGGTGATTGATTCAGGTCATTTCCATTTTGTATAACTTCCGTATAGGATAGTCTTGTATGGGCTAAAATAATGTTCCATTTTTCATGGCCCAAATGTCATATTTCTCCCTTCTGAGAATAGGATTTTTCCATGGTTGAATCAGTGTGGAGGAGTTTGTTGGTTGTGTTTGTGTATGGTGGTGTTGATGGTGGTGGTGGATATTCTTGTGATCCAGCCATTGAATACTTTCGTAAGATAGTGTTTATAATGGTTTTTGCCTTTTTTCTCTTGTTCTTACTCCAGATTTCCTCACGGCTCGATACATTATGAGTCCCAAATGAACATATCTTTGCAGCCTGCTAAGGGTGGATTAGCCAACTGGTATAATACAGATTGACTTTAGAGAAAAACACTGTCTTATGCTAACTTTTTGTTTATGCGGAATCTACCAATTAGTATTAAGATAGAACAATACTAAAATTGTTTTCTATTAATTGCATTAAGGGTTACAGATTTATAAACTTTGAGTATGATTGTTATGAGATGAGATCTGGTGTTTTCTCTGTTGTGTTTCTCTTTAATGCCGTAAGGTTACTTTTATAGTCCAAGGATTAACCCTAACAGGCTTACAAAACGCGTAAAAAGAAAAACATATCTCTTCCTACTATATTTCTACATACAGTCAAATTATCTTAAACGGTACTAATATTTGTGTACTATCGGTACTAATATCTGGAACAGTACTAACATTTTGTACTTGCAGTACTAACTTATAATAGCGGTATAAGTATAGAAACTAACGATAAAGTAGGACTAACATAATTCCCAACAAGAACCTTAGTCATGAAGGCTTATACAATGACTTGGGTAGTATCAAGAATAAGATGACGGTCAAGTATATCCGCAGGGAGAAATCTAGAAAATATAAAATCGAGCTGTGGAACCTAAAGGTCAAGGGGAAACGATGTTCCAGCATACACTGAAACGTTTCAAGAAACTAAACACCTTAATATGTAACAAGTTGTTGCCTAACGAATAACCGAGAAGGTTGACAGTACATCTGTGGACTTCCTGGACAATACATTTTGTGGAACGTCAAATCTATCAGACCCAAGACGTTAGATGAGACTATTGAGTTGGCCAACGACTTGATGGATCAGAAACTCCACGCCTACGCAGAAAGGCAGTCTGACAACAAAAGGAAGGCTAATGATTCATCCAGAAACAACCATGGTCACCAACAACAACCCTTCAAGAGGCAGAATGTCATCAAGGTCTACAATATGGGGACATACAAAAAGAAGCTGTATGGGGATCTTTGCCTAAATGCACCAAGTGCCATTTTCACCACAATGGCCCGTGCACCCAGAAGTGCCACAAGTGCAACAAAGTAGGGCACTTTGCCCACGATTGCAGGAGTACTGGTAACACAAATGTTGCTAATACTCAGAAGGGCAATAGGGCAGCTCTCAAAAGGAATGGTTGTTTTGAGTGTGGAGCGCCAGGTCATTTCAAGAGAGATTGTCCTAAGTTAAAGAATAAGGATGGAGGAAATGGGAATGCACAAGGCTGGGTGTATGCAGTTGGAAATGCAGAGAAGAGAGGGAATACATCGGGATACCCGGATTCTAATGTCGTTACGGGTACGTTCCTCTTAAACAACCACTATGCATCTATCTTATTCGACACTGGTGTCGATAGAAGCTTTATATCCACTGCATTTAGTTCCCTCATTAACATCGCCCCAACTCCGTTAGAAAATAGTTATGATGTCGAATTAGCTAATGGGAAAATAGTCGGGATAGACACTATTATACGAGGTTGCACTTTAAATTTCTTAGACCATCCGTTCCACATAGATCTAATGCCCGTAGAACTGGGTAGTTTCGACATCATTATTGGTATGGACTGGTTAAGAAGATGTCATGCCGTGATCGTGTGCAATGAGAAACTTGTTCAAGTTCCCTATGGGAATGAAACTTTGACTTTTTGTGGCAACGAAAGTAGCAACGGGAGAGAATCTCGATTGACAGTTATCTCATGTTCAAAAGCTCAAGAGTACATGGCGAAGGGATGCCAGGTCTTTTTGGCGCAGATATCCGCCAAGAAAGAGGAGGACAAGTCGGAAGGAAAACAAATTAAGGACGTACCAATCGTTCGAGACTTTCCTGAAGTGTTTCCCGAGGACTTGTCGGGTCTTCCTCTGGCTCGACCAGTGGAATTCCAAATCGACTTAATTCCAGGAGCCGCACCCGTAGCTCGAGCACCGTATCGATTGGCTCCATCCGAAATGAAGGAATTATCGGAACAATTACAAGAGCTTTCTAACAAAGGATTCATAAGGCCTAGTTCCTCACCTTGGGGAGCCCCGGTCTTGTTTGTCAAAAAGAAGGATGTGTCATTCAGGATGTGCATTAACTACATAGAGTTAAATAAGCTGACAGTGAAGAATTGTTATCCACTCCCGAGGATTGACAATTTATTTGATCAACTCCAAGGCTCCAGTATTTATTCGAAGATAGATCTGAGATTAGGATATCACCAGCTTAGAGTATGAGAATAAGACATTCCAAAGACGGCATTCTGAACTCGGTATGGTCATTTTAGAGTTCTAGGTTATGCCATTCGGGCTGAAAAACGCACTTGCGGTATTCATGGACCTCATGAACAGAGTATGCAAGCCTTACTTGATTAAGTTCGTAATTGTCTTCATCGATGACATACTTATTTATTCAAAGGACAAGAAAGAGCATGAAGAACATCTTAAGGCCATTTTGGACATTAACTTAAGAGGTGATGTTGTATGGCCAAGTTTCAAAATGTGAATTTTGGATTCCGAAGGTACAATTTTCTCCGGCATGTCATTGCTGCAGAGGGCTTACAGTGGATACAGCCATGATAGAATCTTGCAAGTATTAGGAATCCTCCTAAGACACAAAACGGATCTGCCAATTTTTAGGTCTTGCTAGTTACTATCGAAGGTTCATCGAAGGATTTTCAAAGATTGCTAAATCAATGATGAAGCTACTCAGAAAGGAATCAAGTTTGACTGGGGTGAAAAGGAAGAGAACGCATTTCAGTTGATAAAGCAGAAGTAAACCTTAAAGTTGGTGTGTCTGGGTTTAGGTTTTTGTTGCACCATTCCTCATATCTATCATCCCAAATTAGCTCTTTCTTCTGGACTTCCCCATACTTTATCGAGAGGAAATCAGGAAATGATAAACCACTTCCTTTTATATTTCCTCTATCTATATCAAGGTAACATGACCACTTTTTTAGATTTCCATCTTCATTCATCCCAAAGATTTCAAACCCTCCGTTGCAGGTTTTGATGGTTGGGTCACATGTTGGCCAGACCTTGAGTATTATATTGCAAATTTGCCTAACAGGATTGCAGAAGTGTGTATTAGGGAGGTTTGTATTTGATTGAATTAGCCTTGTCTTTTTGCTACTTCATTCCTCATTGTTAGATTTCTCAAATCTTGAAGACTCATCTGACGGAGTGCTACTGAGAGAATGAGATTTATCGTTATGAATTGCGTTTATCATATAAAGGTTTTCGTCAGGGGTAGTTAAGTTATGAATTTTCTTGTTCATATCGAAGGTAATTCTGTCGCCCCTAATTCCTAAAGAGATTTCTTTATTAAAGACATCTATTTTAGCATGAATAGTTGCTAAGAATGGTCTCCCTAGAATCATGGTTTCATTTTACGTTTTTAACATATCCATAACTATAAAATTTGATGGGAATAAAAAGTTTTCGATCTTGACGAGGACGTTCTCAACTATCCCTAAAGGAGATTTCTTTGTCATATTCGCCATCTCAACTAGCATGTCTGTTTTCTTAAGTCGAGCTAGTCTTAGGTGTTCGAACATAGACTTAGGTATGACATTAACACTAGCACCTAAATCTGCCATAGCGTAAAAATTCAAACTTCTAACAGTGCAAGGAAGAGTGAAATTCCTAGGATTTAGCTCTTTTGGAGGTAGCTGACATGGTAAGGTTTTTGAAGTCACAACTTTTTCTTGAACAAGTGATGCTTCACGTGGTTCGTTCACGAGGGATGTCTCTCTGTTAGAGTACACTGCCTTACATTGGTCAAATGATGAATTGTTTATTCCGTTGGTAGCTTTTGTGTGGAATTCCTTTGTTAGTTGCTCGATTTGGGTCTCTAGATTCTTGAGAGAAGCGCTTTGATTTAGAGTGTTAATCTTGGCACTTTCATGGAGTTTCTTTACCTATTCTTCCATCTCAGCTCTTCTTTGCGTTGATTCTTCTAAGTGTTTGTTCATAAGCTCTTCCAAGGTTGGCTTCTTTTCTCCAAATGGCTGACGATTGTCAATGCGTGTGTAGTATCCAAGCGGGCCTACACGGTATTTAGCTTCATTACTGAAGGGTAAAGGACATCTAAACTCCCCATATTTAGCTTCTTCGATGCTTTTCACTTCTTCATTGAGAGGGCAGTCTTTATCCAAATGTACTCCTTCACAGTTTTGGTATCCTACTTGAATAGCATGAACGCTCTCCTTAAGTTTCTTCATGTCTCGACCAAGATTTTCCAGTTTATTTACAATAGCAGCCATCCCTTCTGTTTTATTACTAGTACTTTCTAAATTTCGGTTAGATGAACCATCGTGCCACTTTTGGGAGTGGTTAGCCATAGTTTGAATTGTCGTTAATGCTTAAGCAGGTGTCATGCCAGGAATTGGCCCTTGAGAATCAAGCAATTGGTGGTTCATAGTCCCAAGACCATTATAGAAGATATTCACATTTTGATGGTTATTGATGTCATGAGTTGGGCATTTATATAGAATATCATTATACCGTTCCCAGGCTTGGTATAATGTCTCGTCTCCTTCTTGCTTGAAGTTGCGGATTTCTTCAAGCTGATTGGTGGTTTTGGATGGTGGACAGTACCTTTGGATAAAGGCTTTTTTAAGGAGCTCCTAGGAATTGACAGTTCCTGGCAAAAGTCTGTACACCCATCATTTAGCGGCACCAGTGAGAGTGATTGGGAAGACGCGCAACATGATAGCATCGTGTGATACTCTGGGAATGTTAAATAGGCTGACGATGTCTAAAACTCGCTCTACATGCTCATGGGCATCATCGTTCTTATTTCCAGAAAAGGTGTCCTCCCTTAATTCTCGCATGAATTGACTTTTTATCTCAAAATTCACATTGCCACCTATTTCAGGTTTAACCACGCCCGGTGTCTGGTTTCCTCGAGTCAATGCTAGATACTGCTCCATGGTGAGGTTATCGACTTCTTCCTCAGCCATTGTGATTTTCGAAATGTTTAATCAAACTAAAACTAATTTTAGCTCCCCGGCAGCGGCGCCAAAAACTTAATGCGTAAATTATTTTAAAGAATTATATGCCAAGTATTAAATTTATAAAACTCGTCTATCGATACACGCACTAATGGGCAGAGAACCCGGTCGTATATAGTGCAGTAGGTTGGTAAATCCGAGGTCGTTCCAAGAGCTAAGGTGTACCAGTTCTAACTTGATTATGTTACGACTGAAAATGGTTTTAGAGTTGATTTTTAATTACTAAAGAAAAGAAAATGCAGGAAAGTAAATTGGTAAAAGATATCAGGGAGAAAAGCGTGCTAACCTAACTATTTCATTACTACTGATATGATCACATTTTTCCTGTGCAATGTTCAATTATAAGTTCCATTAGTGGTTCTAATGTCAACATACCTAAATTGGCATTTGAGGCATGTCCTATACTTACTCTGCGATCCCACATTCCTCTACGATCACACGAGCAGGGCATCCAAGTTTGCAGAGGTTAATTCCCAACTATCCTTAAGAGCATTTCCATAATCTAAACCGCTTATTAACTCTCTTTGAAAGAGTTCATGTGCTTTTTAAGTATTTAATGTGGCAAAGGCGGTAATAGGGTAAATTCCTACACTAGGGATAGGTGCTAAGCTACCCTAGTATCCCACTAATCCCAAGTTCAACTTGGTTAGTCTAATATCAGGATTAACAAGATCTAAGCTACCCTCTATACTACCAAAACACAAGGATCAATGAAAGGCAACAAGGATATCTAACAGAACCATAATTAAATAGGAAATCATAATCATAACAATAGTAAATACATGGTTAGGCCAGCACTAAAAGAGCTTAGCCACTCATAGTAACAGAAATGCAAGAATTAATGAAAATATACATGGATTGAATCATCATTGTTCTTACAGTGAATGCTATGAACGATTCAATACAATAATTAAGTAAAGTGATTGCTCCCTTGGACCTCCTAATGGAATGCTTTGAATCTTGAGGGTTTTGATCACCCCTAATAGTGTTGTGAAGTGTGTTGGTGAGTGATGATGATTGAGCCGGATGAAGGCTCTATTTATACACTTCGAATATGTTACGACGTAACAGTTATGGGACGTTACACCATAACCTTGCTACGTAAGCATCTAATTCTTTTAGGCAAAAATGACGTTACGGCGTAATCTTTCGAGGACGTTACGCCGTAATGCTGATTCGGATAAGCCATCCTTTGAAATTTGAATGTTGTGACGTAAAGTATGAGAGGCTTTACGCCGTAAAAGGGTGTGATGACTCATTTCTTCATTATAGGATGTTACGGCGTAATCCTTCGAGGATGTTACGCCGTAACAAGTCTTGAACTTGTCACTTTTGCTCCTTCTAAGTCCAAATCCCGCGTCTTTTGCCCAAATGCTTCACATTGTACCTGAAACTAAATATAATCAATTAAGTAGTGTTTTTCAAGCATATATGTAACATTTCTTAATTTTAGGTCATTTTACGACTCCTATTATTAGTCACTATTTATTTTAGTCCGATACGCGTTTACTTTTAATTTTTACTTTTGAGCTAAATCGCGTAGACTAGAAATAACCATTTAATGTAAACGGTCATCAAATAAATTAAGGTTTACATCAACCAAGTAAGAAATAATTATTAAGAAGATAATTATGTACTTCACGTATTTTATTTTTATTGGTCACGTAAAAGGGTTACGTTTCGCAATAAAATATATTTGGACACACCCTGGAAATACCTAGACTTACCTAGACTCAAACCAATACCCACTTTTACTACCTTAACCCAAAAATAAATCAATTTTGTGTATATAAACCACAATAGGGCCGAATTATGGGACCAAAACAACTAGAAAATCTCCTAAATATCTCCTAAGTACATGTACAACCTAGGATTAATTAAGGCTTGTACTTAAATGTTCCTAGTTAGCCTAATGCACATTAGATGACAACTTTTCTTGCTCTTTTCTCTTGGCTACCAACGGCTAACCCTCAAAACCACACACAAATCCTTAAAAATCCTACCAATAACTCTACAAGTACTAGTACCACCATGGTTCAATAAATGAATGTCCTAATGGTCTCCTAATGACAAATTGTCCATGGGGTAATGACCATTTTCTTTCTTGAATCCCTTCTTAGCCGCGGTTAAAGAGAAATGAGCACACAAACCATAAGATTTCTCTAGCTAGGCAAATCTTGTACAAACACATCACAATTAAGGATGGTACTTAGTGGTTTAGCCAAATACAAGGGGTAGCAAACTAGAAATCCCCAAAAACCACCATCTAGGGTTCGGCTTGGATTGTTTGTGAAACCAAGAGAGTTAACTAGCTTCTTATCCTATAAATAACATTCACTAGCTCACTTAACACATTTCCAAACTTCTATATCCTCTCTCTAAGCTAAAACAATTACACACAAAATTGTTTCTTGTGTTCGAGCCTCAAACCGCGACCAAACACCCTCTTCGATCTTATTCGCACACACAAACAATACTAGAGCACTCATTCAAGGTCGCAAGAAGATTTACAAGCTAAGGTTGGGTATTTGAATAAGCTTAGAAGCTTGGGTTGGGTCATTACGATCGTGTGAGCGGTTGGGTTGACACTCTACTCGTTCCAATACACGACCACGCCACTAGGACTCTTGTAAGTCTCGTTTGAACCTACACCATTCGTATTATTTGTTTTCTTTGTGAACTAGTCGATATGTCGCGTATATATATAATGTGCTAGCGTGAGTTCGTGAATAATAAACAACATGCATGTTATACGTAAAAGTTATTGCGTATGACGACGTGTGTAGTGTTAAAATGTAAAGGACCAAGTGACGTGACCTAGTAACAAGCAAGGGTTTGAAAACTATCTGGGCTTATTAATTGAGCTAAGCAAACTAGTAAACTTATATGTGACAAACATGCATGAGTTAGACTCCTATTGGGCCCCTCTAGCCCAATAGCCGCGTACAAGATCAAACAGGCCCAATAAGCCCACCTGGGGAGCCACGACTTATCTATAAGTCCTACATGCTTAAAGGGAGTCATAAGAACTTAATACAACAAATGTGGATCCCTAGTACCTTATAAAAAGCAAACGGATCCATATTGGGCTTGGGTAGTCTTCGTCTTGAGCCCACGAAACCCCGAAGCCACAAATAAGCTCCCACGGCTTATTTGTGAGCTCAAACAGCTTAAAAGGGCTTGTTATAAACTTAAGAGGCTAATGGACAAAAAAGAAATGAGTCGAACCCCAAGAACTACTTAACGGCTAATAACGAGCCTAAACGACCAATAACTCGCTTATTTGCTTATGGAATAAGCCAATAACAGAAAACAGACCCTAATGACTACTGAACCATGGAAAATAATTAAAATCATTAAGAGGACCCTAATGGACCTTTTGCTGAATTTCGGTTAAGGCTGTTGGGCCAACGACCCCAATAAGCTCAAAATAAGCTCAACCGAGCTTATTAATAAACCAATATGACTTGTGGTATTTTAGAAAGTTTTATCAAGTTTAGAAAGTAAGTTAAAAATGCTAAGAACAACCATAATTGTTTCGGGTTTTGATTATTGGGCTCGCTAGCTCAATTAAGCTCGAATAAGCTCCAATAAGCCCTCCTGAGCTTATTGGCAGCTTAAGCAAACTTAAATAAGCTTAACGAATGCAATGGTGCTTTTTAAAAACTAAATCGGACCTTTAAAACATTAATTGGACCTTAACGGGCCCAATAAGGCCCATTAAGCTAAAAATAAGCTTGTGGAGCTTATTTATAAGCTAGGACAGCTTATATGACATATTTGGACTTAATAAAACTAAATGCCACTTGTTAGGACTTAATTTGGATAAAAATGCGATTTTACAACTTAAAGGGGGGCTAAAAGTGCCAATTTATAAACTATAGGGTCAAAAGTGTCAATTGCTAAAGTTAACAAGCCCAGGGACTGTTCTGTCAATTCTGGAAACGTTAGGTGTGTCAGTATACAAACTTAGAAGGACCTAACATGGAACCTTGTAAAAGTTAAGAACAAAAGTGTAATTAATGAAACTTGGGGGTTTAAAATGTAAATAAAGTATATTTATAAACCCATGGGCTATTTTGTATTTATAAGAAACTCAAAGGTAATTGGTAAACAAAAGTGTATTATTTAAACACTTAACGAGTCGGACGAATTATAATATACTCGGGTGTTATTCAGTTTTGAATAACGACTTAATAAATAAGAATATTTATTAACAGGGTATATACGTATCCTTAAGGAGCCATCAAACAATTTCAAATCACTAAAACAACGTAACACCACCACACAAGTGATAACAGTATATATAGACTAGACAATTTATTAGTTATAAACAGTTGAGTCTTTAGCCAAAATTTGTAACTAAAGACTGGCCGAAGTTTACTTAGGTTATTTGACGTGTGGTACAAACTTCTTGATATCCTATTTACATTTCCAGAGGACATCACTCAAGGTGAGTTCATAAGCCCATGTTTATACAATTTTATTTAAATGATTTACAACCTTAGGGTGAGAACTGCTTTGTATTAACAAAATTGGACGTAAGTTACATTTTATACTATGATTACGTATTTGCCTAAGTAGCGATAACCCACTGAGCCCATATCATGAACAATCACTTACTTAGATTGTGAGCGCGAATGTTATAGATAGATCTATTGGGATTGACAACCCCCGTTCGGTGGTATTAGCTACTACTGGGAAGCGAACGTAATACCATGTCGGATTTGGATGTTGCGGGTTAAAACATCAATCACGGCATTCATTGCAATATATTGCATTCAATACATGTCAAGCTACAGGTGATCATGACTAAGGAAAACGTAATTACTATTTTATATTGATGTTTAGCATTTGTTGCTTAATCATACACTTGGAAATCTTGCGGTCCTACTATTGATTTACATAAACTATGAATTCACCAACTTCATGTTGACGTTTTAAGCATGTTTTTCAGTCAATAAGGCACGAGGTGCGATGATACATTGGAAGTCAATAATTGAAGAGTTCACACTTAAGATATAGGTTCTTATTACATTATGGGGACAATTGTTATAACCAGAATCTTTATTTATATTGTTGAAACAATTTGAAGCCATGGGCTTATGTAACAAACAAGTATTTTGTTAATCCAATGTATCTTTTTCAAACGACACGTTTAGTAGTCGTTCTCAGATCTTGTGCTATTGATCCATAAAGTAACGCCCTCGGATATTCAACATTCCGCTGCGTACTCAGATTTGAGGGTGTTACAGATTGGTATCAGAGCCAAGGTTATAGAGAACCAGGTCAAAAGTTTTGTCTGGACTATAACCATTTTCAAACACTATTTTCACCAATGGGATTTACGAGGGTCATACATGCATTACTTGTTTACATCTAGTACCTATATGCTTACATGACATGCATTGTTTTAGCATTAGTAGGGTACTAAGTGCTTACATGATTAATATACGTGTATATAAATGATATTACGTATATTACTATAAGACTTTTATAATTAAAGCTTACAGACATATCATACCGATCTTTCCTATAAGTAATACTTATATAAGTTATTTTTGCTTTTTGCAAGTCATGTCTTCTGCTTCATCAGCTGTCACATACAATTCTGTCTACACCGAATCTGAGCCCGGCAAAGCCTTCTAGGGAGCCGATGATGAGGAGATATCTGAGGGAGGCATCCCACGGGTCATCGTATTAGGATACGACGGACTCCCGATGCAGCCAGTAGCCCCACCATCACCGGATTACATACCAGGCCTAGAGGATCCACAGACACCGCCAGTTCCTCAGGACGAGGATGAGCGTGAGCCTATGTTCGTACAGGCACACATCTATCCTGACGTACGTGCCAGAGCTATAACCACTGAGTTATATACTGATTGGAGGATGAGCATGAGTTCCCGGCTAGAGGAGGCAGCCATTACCTCCTGTTCTCTGGATTCACCCACTGCTGAGTCACCCGGATATGTTACTGAGTCGGATCCCGAGGAGGATCCAGAGGAGTACGAGGATGATGAGACAGAGGATGGTCCGGTTGACTATCCTATGGATGGGGGAGATGATGGAGATGATGATGACGGCGATTCATCTAGGGATGACGCCAATGATGAGGATGAGGATGATGATGAGGAGGAGGAGGAGGAGGAGCACTTAGCTTCGGCCGACTCTAACAATTATTGTACCTATTAGATGACCTTTTCCCACCTAGGAACAGAGCCTGTTATACCACCACCCTCCACTAACATTACTATTGGGGCTAGGATTACCGTCCGGCCTCAGACTTCCATATCCCTTCCACCAGAGGCAGAGGTTGAGAGACTTCTGGCCATGACTACTCCATCACCATCACCACCTATCTCACTATCACCACCCTCTGCAGGAGAGCGCCTTGCTAGGTGCACAGCCCCACCTGCACATTCATCACCACCACCTGTGCCATCACCTTTACTACCATCATCTGGGTGGTCCCAACAAAATCTAGAACACTGAGGATACATCCACATCAGGCCTACATGATGCAGTTTACTGCCGCATACCACACCACCACTACCACCATCTCTATACATACCACCACCTGTTGACCATAGGGACGAGATTCCTGAGTCTGAGCAGCCACCTCACAAGAGGTTGTGTTTGTCCACTCTAGGCTCCCGATATGAGGTTGGAGAGAGTTCTACTGCTAGACCTACCAGAGGTTGGGGGATAGATTATGGGTTTGTCAGCACGGTAGATGCTGAAGAGAGGCGACAGGGGATTAGAGATGTTGGGTACGGTATTAGGGATACTTGGGTAGATCCGGCAGAGGCAGTTCCAGAGATAGCACCTATGACCATGGGAGAGGTCAATACTAGGGTCACAGAGCTTGCTGAGCTCCATGAGCATGATACACAGGACTTGTATGCTTTACTAGAGGATGCTCAGGATAGTAGGTCTCGTATATCACAGCGAGTCGATATGGACTCGCAGCGGGTCGATTTACTTATGGGGGATAGGATGACCCCCCCTCCAGGAGAAAGTATGGATGGTGGAGGATGAGGCATATGCCATCCAGAGAGAGGCTTGGGCTCACTCGATAGGATTGAGTCAGGTGACTCATCAGGAGCTTCAGACCCATCGTGATCATGTGTATGCACACGAGTCCCATCTCCAGGCACATCAGACACAGCTATAGCTGCAGGGTACTCTCATTCAGACACAACATCAGGTACAGGAGACTCGCTTTCAGATGCAGCAGGCTGAGTTAGCAGCACTTCGAGAGACTGACCGTAGACGTCAGGCACAGATGGTAAGACTCTTCGAGATCATTAAGAACAAGAGGCGAGAAGATGGAGCTGACATCAGGCCGTGTTGTAATCACTGCAGAGCAGTAGAGGAGAGCCAGACAGCCAGAACCACAGTCTAGGATTCCAAGATCACCAGGATGCTTCTGGGGGATGCTGCCAGTCACATCAAGTGGATATGTTATTTTATATTGCTAGGTCATTGTATAGGCATGTTTAAGTATTAGGTTTTCCCCGCAAACATAGCTTAGTAAATCGTATTGTATTATTTGGTATCAGAACAACTATTTATGTAAAATTTTCAAAGTTTACTGAATGAAATGGATTTGTTATGTTGTACAATATACCTCTCTTGTGTTAAAATCTCAACTATACATTATTATGTTCTGTCATATAACCTCATTTTTTCTTTTGTGATCAACAAATCATGGCACCTACGACAGAAAGGACCAAAAACCCCCGTTAACAACACCAACCAAACAACAGACTCCAGAATCCAACCAAGCAATGATTGACCAAGCATTTTTGCGAAACTCCACCAATAAAAATAGAAGCCACAGTGTCGCACGAGGATAACCGAAGGCATGTGCAACTGCGCGCCCATGCTATAACGTGACATCATAAAAAAAAAAAACAAAGTGTCAACCTTTGAACTTCAAGGTAACTAAAGGCGTGGTCGGTTTAACTCAGGTGGATTGAGAGATGGGAGTTCAGTATTCAATATCAGTGGTTGTGCTATTGAGAATCCAAGTAAATGTTTGCTACCTGCCTCTGTTAGGTCTGCTTTTGTCTTGGTGGAATGGTCAAATAAGAACCCTTAATGGTTCCCTGAGGCATATGCAATGACTTGGGAAGTACTCAAGAAAAAGATGACGGACAAGTATTATCCGCAGGGTGAAATTAAGAAATTAGAAATCGAGTTGTGGAACCTAAAGGTCAAGGGGAATGATGTTCCAGCATACACTGAACCGATCAAGAACAAACCTGATATTACCAATTATTGTTGCAACGAAACCGAGAAGGTTGACAAGTACATCAGTGGACTTCCTGACAACATTTATGGGAACGTCAAGTCTGCCAGACCTAAGACGTTGGATGAGACTATTGAGTTGGCCAACGACTTGATGGATCAGAAACTCTGCACCTACGCAGAAAGGCAATCTGACAACAAAAGGAAGCTGATTATATCATCCAGAACCAACCATGGACACCAGCAACAACCCCTTCAAGAGGCAGAAAGTCCGCCACGGTCTACAATAATGGGGACATGCGAAAGAAGCCTTATGGGGGATCTTGCCCAAGTGCACCAAGTGCCAACTTCACCACAATGGCCCGTGCACCCAGAAATGCCACAAGTGCAACAAAGTAGGGCATTTTGCTCGCGATTGCAGGAGTACCAGTAATACAAATGTTGCTAATACTCAGAAGGGCAATGGGGCAGCTCCCAAAGGAAATGGTTGTTTTGAGTGTGGAGCACCAGGGCATTTCAAAGAGATTATCCTAAGTTGAAGAATAAAGATGGAGGAAATAGGAATGCACAAGGCTGGGTTTATGCAGTTGGGAAAGTAAGAGAAGAGGGGAATTGTGCATCCGGGGAACCCGATGCCAATGTCGTCCACGGGTATGTTAATCTAAATAACGACTTGGCATCTATCTTATTCGACACTGGTGGCCGATAGAAGCTTTATATCCCACATTTAGTTCCTTATTAACCTCGCCCCACCTCCATAATAAAATTAGATTATGATGTCCGAATTAGCTGATGGGAAATTATCCGGATAGATACTATAATATGAGGGTGCACTTTAAATTTCCTTAAACCATCATTACAAACATACACCAAATTCATAGAAGCAAAACTGTGGATAGTTTCGATGTCATTATCCCGGTATAGGACTGGTTAAGAGATGTCCACAGGCCTCCGTGATCGTGTGCGATGAGAAACCATGTTCAAGATCCTATGGGAATGAAACTTAGACTTTTTGTGGGAACGAAAGTAGCAACGGAGAGAAGAATCCCGTTGACAGTGACTCTTGATTTAAAAGCCCAAGAGTACATGCAAAAGGATTTCCAGGTCTTTTCGGCGTAAATATCCGCTTAAAAGATGGAGGACAATAAGAAGGAAAACAAATAAAGGACGTACCAATCGTCCGAGATTTTCCTGAAGTATTTCCCGAGGACTTGCCAGGTCTTCCTCCGGCTCGACCAGTGGAATTCCAAATCGACTTAATTCCAGGAGCCGCACCCGTAGCTCGAGCACCGTATCGATTGGCTCCATCCGAAATGAAGGAATTATCGGAACAATTACAAGAGCTTTCCGACAAAGGATTCATAACACCTAGTTCCTCACATTAGGGATCCCCGGTCTTATTTGTCAAAAAAGAAGGATGGGTCATTCAGGATGTGCATCGACTACCGTGAGTTAAATAAACTGACAGTGAAGAATCGTTATCCACTCCCGAGGATCGACGATTTATTTTGAATCAACTCCAGGGATCCAATATTTATTCGAAAATAAATCTGAGATCAGGATATCACCAGCTTAGAGTGCGAGAGCAAGACATTCCAAAGACGGCATTCCAAACTCGGTATGGTCATTACGAGTTCCAAGTTATGCCATTCGGACTGACAAACGCACCTGCGGTATTCATGGACCTCATGAACCGAGTGTGCAAGCCTTACTTGGATACGTTCGTAATTGTCTTCGATTGAATGACATAAGATTAATTCGGAAAAAAGGACGAGAAAGACACGAAGAACATCTTAAGGCAATTTTGGAATTGCTTAAGAAGGAGTAGTTGTATGCTAAGTTTTCAAAATGCGAGTTTTGGATCCCGAAGGTACAATTCCTCGGTCACGTCATTGATCGCAGAGGCATACATGTAGATCCAACCAAGATAGAATCTATCAAAGATTGGGCATCTCCTAAGGCACCAACTAAAATCCACCAATTTTTAGGTCTTGCTGGTTACTATCGAAGGTTCATTGAAGGATTTTCAAAGATTGCTAAGTCAATGACGAAACTTACTCAGAAAGGAATCAAGTTCGACTGGGGAGAAAAGGAAGAGAACGCTTTTCAGTTAATAAAGCAGAAGCTGTGCAGTGCACCAATTCTGGCCTTACCTAAGGGGAGCGAAGACTTTGTGGTCTACTGTAATACGTCACACAAGGGTTTAGGTGATGTACTAATGCAGAGGGAGAAGGTGATTGCCTATGCTTCTCGACAACTAAAAGTTTACGAGAAGAACTACACCACTCATGATTTAGAACTTGGGTTAGTAGTTTTTGCCCTAAAGATATGGAGACACTATCTATACGGAACCAGATGCACTGTGTTCACCGACCATAAAAGCCTACAACACATTCTTGATCAGAAGGAGCTTAACATGAGACAACGTCGTTGGCTAGAATTACTGAGTGACTACGATTGTGATATTCGTTATCATCCTGGGAAAGCAAACGTAGTGGCCGATCCACTGAGCCATAAGGAATGGACTGAGCCATTGCGGGTTCGAGCCTTAGTTATCACAATTGGTTTGGATCTCCCCAAACGAATATTAGAAGCTTAGATCGAAGCCTAGAAACCAGAGAATCTCGTGAATGAAGACGTAGGCGGTATAATCCGAAGGGATATACCCAAGGAAAGATTGGAACCACGTGCCGATGGAACACTATGTTTACACGGCAGGAGTTGGATACCTTGCTATGGAGACTTAAGATCCGTGATTATGCACGAATCCCACAAGTCGAAATATTCTATCCATCCCGGTTCCGAAAAGATGTACCAAGATGTAAAGAAATTATATTGGTGTCCAAACATGAAGGCTGACATCGCCACGTACGTTAGGAAATGCCTGACATGTGCAAGGGTCAAGGCTGAACATCAAAGGCCATCGGGATTGCTAGTACAACCAGAGATACCCGAGTGGAAGTGGGATAATATCACGATGGATTTTATCACCAAACTTCCTAGGTCGTCACAAGGTTTCGACACCATCTGGGTGATTGTGGATCGACTTACAAAATCTGCTCACTTCTTGCCAATAAGGGAGAATGATCCATTGGACAAGTTGGCAAGGTTGTACCTGAACAGGATAGTGGCAAGACACGGGATACCTGCCTCAATTATCTGTGATCGTGACGGAAGATTCACTTCAAATTTCTGGAGATCATTTCAGAAAGCTTTGGGTACAGATATTAGTATGAGCACTGCGTATCATCCAGAAACTGACGGCCAGAGCGAGAGAACCATTCAAACTCTCGAGGACATGCTACGTGCTTGCGTGATCATTTTTAGCAAGGGATGGGTAAAGCATTTGCCACTAGCCGAGTTTTTATATAACAACAGTTATCACGCTAGCATAAAGGCCGCACCTTATGAGGCACTGTATGGTTGAAAATGTCGATCACCGGTGTGCTGGGCTGCAGTTGGAGAAGCTCAACTGACTGGTCTTGAATTGATCCAAGAAACAACGGAAAAGATCATCCTGATCAAGCAAAGGATGTAAGCTGCTCAGGATCGACAAAAGAACTACGTTGATCGGAAGCGAAAGCCGATGGAGTTTGTTGGGAATTATACTTTGAGTTGATTATGAAAAAACATATTAAAGGTGGAGGACCTACAAGACAAAGTTGGAATAACATTAATGCTGATTGAAGATTAGTCAAACAGTATTTAATGCTCAGCTAAAAGATAAAGATCAACATTAATGCTGATTGAAGATTAGTCAAATAGTATTTAATGCTGATTTATAGTTTCCTAATTTTATTTTGATCTTATCTTGTCTTGTAAACCCTAACCCCTCTAGTATATAAAGAGGGGAAGGCGTCTAGTATTGGCATCGATTCATAGATAGTCTCTCCAATGAGAGTCTAAACGCATAGAAAGCGTGTGTAGTAGTTAGTAGTTAGTTTCTTTATTAATGTTTAATAAAGAAAACCTTATTAGTAACATGTTGTGTTCTTTATAATTCCGGCTGCCGTGTTACAATATTGTGATCATACCCTATGTAATTGAGTCATTACTTAATAACGATCTATGGAGTCATTATAGGATTCCACAATTGGTATCAGAGCCTCGTGGCTCTCGATCTAGGGTTTATAAGGTTTTCATCGGAAATTTAGCTTATGAGTCTGCTGGTAGTTTATGGTTTACTATGGTAGGCTTTATGGTTCCTAATGGTATGATTATGATTTCTCTGCGCATCGTCCGATATGGGACACAGACGCGCTTGGGATTCTTGAACAATGATCTTGTGTATGTTCGTTTTGAGATTCAGTTCTGTATGATATTGATTGGTTGTTGTCGCTTCTTTTATAGGTTTGGTTAGAGTATGATACGTATGGTTCTTTGATATGATTTTTCCACACATGATGGTTTCTCGTTGATGCAACAAGAGCTCACTGTGATGGTTGCATTGGCATAACATAAATAAATTTACAAATTTATTTGTCGCAGTTACTATTTGTTATCTACAAGATTATGCATGATTCATAAGACGTTTAATAATGTCTTCTTCGCACTGAAGGATGATTTAGATCTATGCTATGAGAACAAGATTCAAAGAGATGGCAAGTATACTTTTTAAGGGGAAGCTTATTGTTCTTATATTACCATCTACATGCAACTCCTATTTGATTATGAAAAAAGGGTATAGAGTGCATGGATTTAGGGGAAGTTCATCATCTATGTTTGCTTCAGGGAAGGCTCGTGCGTATTGGTTTGTCCTTTTCAAACTAGGGAAGAATTGTTGGGAATTATACTTTGAGTTGATTATGAAAAAACATATTAAAGGTGGAGGACCTACAAGACAAAGTTGGAATAACATTAATGCTGATTGAAGATTAGTCAAACAGTATTTAATGCTCAGCTAAAAGATAAAGATCAATATTAATGCTGATTGAAGATTAGTCAAATAGTATTTAATGCTGATTTATAGTTTCCTTATTTTATTTTGATCTTATCTTGTCTTGTAAACCCTAACCCCTCTAGTATATAAAGAGGGGAAGGCGTCTAGTATTGGCATCAATTTATAGATAGTCTCTCCAATGAGAGTCTAAACGCATAGAAAGCGTGTGTAGTAGTTAGTAGTTAGTTTCTTTATTAATGTTTAATAAAGAAAACCTTATTAGTAACATGATTGTGTTCTTTATATTCCGCTGTGTGTTATAATCATTGTTATCATACCCTAGATGAGTCTTAATAACGATATATGGAGTCATTATAGGATTCCACAGAGTTCAAAGTTGGGAATAGGGTTATGCTCAAGGTCTCACCTTAGAAAGGGGTCGTAGGATTCGGTAAGCGGGGAAAGCTGAACCCGAGATATGTAGGACATTTCAAGGTGTTAGCCAAAGTTGGGAAAGTTGCCTACAAGCTAGAACTTCCCTAAGAGTTGAGCAGAGTTCATCACACTTTCCATGTGTCTAATCTGAAGAAATGTTACACCGACGAACTGTTAGTCATGCCGTTAGAAGGAATTCATGTTGATGATAAGCTCCAGTTTGTGGAAGAACCCGTTGAAATCATGGAACGGGAGATCAAATGATTGAAGCAAAGTCGGATACCATTGGTTAAGGTTCATTGGAACTCTAGGAGAGGACCTGAGTTCACCTGGGAACATGAAGATTCATTCAAACAGAAATACCCACAACTTTTCACAAACCGGGCTACGTCATCCACTACAAGGTCTTAAGCTTTGAGGACAAAGCTCTTTTAACGGGTGGAGACTGTAACATTTCTCAATTTTTTCATGTTCATTTATACGACTCTTCATTATTCAGGTCCCTAGTATTTCGGGTCCCAACGCGCGTTTACCTTTTTAAATTAAGTTTTAAGATAAATATGGTAGACTGATAATAATCATTAATGTAAACGGTCATCAAATAAATTAAGGTTTACATCAACCAAGTAGCATATAATTATTAAGAAGAAAATTATTAACTTTGCGTATGTTATTTTTATTGGTCACGTAAAAGGGTTACGTTTCGCAATAAAATGCATTTGGACACACCAGGAAATCATAGGACTTACCCTAGACTCAAAACTATACCTACTTTAAAACCTTTAAAACAAAATTAATCATTTTGTGTTTTAACCCACTAGGAGCAAGTTATACACACAATAAAACACATAGTAATTCTTCTTTGATCCTTAAGTACTGATACAAATCCTCTTTAATTAATGTTAGTCCTTAATGTTCTTTGTTAAGTACAAATATACATTGGATGACAACATTTCTTGCTCCTTTTCTCTTAGATACCACGGCTACAAGCAAAACCACACATAAATCACCAAAAATCTTCCTAGTATCACTTAAAGTACTTGTACATCTTATGTTTAATTAAGATATGTACTTATGGTCTCTAATTAGCTAAATACCTAATGGTTAATAACCATTTGTTTCTTGTTTTCCTTGGTTGTCGCGGCTAAACAACACACACACACTAAATCCTTAAGATTTGCATATCTTAGCAAAATCTTGTACATCTTAGAGGTAATTAAAACATGTACTTAGTAGTTTAAGAAAACTATGTCCAATGAACTAGAAACCACTAAACCACGAGGACTTGGTTCAGTTTTGTATAGTTAGTGTGACTAGTAAGAGCTAACTAGGCATTGGCCTATAAATACTTAAACACTTACACCATTTCACACTCTTGAAAACTCACACAAACAAAACTCACTAAACTTTAAATAAGAAACACAATTCCATTTTGTGTTTCTTCTCCTTGCTCGGTTCACAGCCAACCAACGAAGAGACCATAACCTCTTTAATTTTTTTCCCTCTTGTTTAGACGTGGGTCACAAAAGTACAAGACACAAATTTCTTTTGATTTCTTTCTTGTGACATCGCAAGCATCAAGCCATAATCACACGTAAGGGTCTGTTGCTTCTAATCGGACATCATCTAGTCTTCCTCCAAAACTTAGGAATTGGAAAGTCTCTATTCTTTCGACTGTTCCTTTGTTCGTAATACATTCGCTATATGGGTTTCTCCCCCCTGGTTGGTTTGTTTTGGTTCAAGCCAAGGAGCCGTGAGCATGCATGGTATGCACCATGCATGTCATGCACACTTAACTTCAAGGTTGTAATGTGACTAGCTCGACCTATATTTGTATCCTTGTGGAGCCATTGTGACTAAAGTTATGTTTGGCTTGGGTGTAACACGCCTAAGTGACGTAAAGCATGCATGGTTCACCATGCGTGTCTCGAAAAAGAACCTCAAGGTTCTTATAAGTTTGACTTGTTTCCTTGCTCATCCTAGAGTTTTGGTTGAAACTTTGGGACATGAACATGCATGGTTTTGCACCATGCATGTCACGTATATATATGTGTATGTATATGAGTTATATATGACTTGTTATCGAACTTGTGGTGGTAAAGGGATTTAAAAGATAAAACTTGGTTAACTAAGTATTGAACGTGTGCATATTAGTACACATCGACGTATAATCTTGTAAGAAAACTCGCTTGCTAAGGACCATAGGAAGTACGACTTGTAAGGACTAGGATTAGGGTTTTGGTCACTTTTGTGGAAACTATGGTTGAATCCTAGCTCGCCACATAAGTTGACGAGGCTAGAAAACTACATATGGACTCACGTCACATACTAGTAGACGTGGAGTAGTGTCTAGTCCTTATACGAACCTTGTATGAAGAAAACTAGGATGTACACGCATGACCAGGTCCTTGTTAAACTAACTTGAAAGTTTGGTGAGCTTAATGGGCTCGGCAATCAAATAGCGAGGCCCATTAAGGGCCCAACAACCCACCAAGGGGTGTGTGGCTTAATTATAAGCTCAATAGGCTTAAATTAACTTATTGGAAGTAAACTTGAACTCTTAATCTAATTAAATAGTAAACGGGCCTAAACTTGGACTTCTAGTCAAATTTGTGAACATATAAGGCCCAACAGGCCCATAAAGGGCTTACCTCTTATAAATAAGCTATATCAGCTTATTGAACTTAATTGGGCTTAAAGAAACTTGTTTGTGCTAATAGACCCAAATTAGATAAGACTAAACTTTTAAAAATGGTTAACGGGCATTTTAATGGACTTTAAGGCCCAGTAAGATTGTAACAGCATATATAGCTTATTGGAGTCAAATGAAGTCTATTACCACTTGTTAGAACTTAAACAGGATTAAAATGTGATTTTTACAAGTTTAGAGACTAAAAGAGACAATATATAAACTTAAGGGTCAAAACTGTCAAAAACTGTTTCCTAAAATTCTAGGGACTGTTTTGACAACTCTGGAACTAAATGTGTAAACTTTGAAACTTGAAGGTTTAAAAATGTAAATAGTATATATTTATTAAACCTAGGGGATGTTTTGGTAACTATGGAAAACCTAAGGGTTATTTTATAAACAAAAGTGAATTTAATGAACACTTAGCAAATCGGACGAATTATATTCGGATATTATACAAATAAACCTACGATTTAATAAATACGAATATTTATTAATAACTTTTATACGTATACAAGAATGTGTGAAATCGTATACCTTCCCAAGAGCCATCAAGTGAATATAAATACATAAAACTTGTGCACCACCACACAAGTGATAACAGTATATATAATGTAAAACCTAAAAATCTCAACAAGTGTAAAATTACCAAAATACCCCTAATGCAAGAAAGTACATAAAAGCTTAAATAAACTTCATTTAAATGTTAGAAATTATAAAAATGCAACATGTGACAATTATGAAATTTATGTAAGATTAAAATACCTTATATTTTGTAAGAAAAATAATTAATATTTATGTATATATATTTTGTGCCGAATTATTAATATATATATTTATTTATACATTAAAATTAAACCAAATAAATTAAGATAATTACAAAATAAATTAGGCAAGTTTAAAAATCAGATTTGGTCTATTTTAAAAGCCCATAATTCGGCCAAATACTCTATGTTATCCCTTATACATTTTATTTTATTAAACCCTAAAACAAAAACACACCGAAACCCTAAAAAAAACAAAGAGGCGGCATCAAGATTTTCTCCAGGGTTAAGACCATTTTTCTAAGGTGTTTTGGAGATCAAGGAAGGTGGGAAAAATAGTGGGAAGATCGTGGATTGCTTGGTTCGATCGTGGTAATTGTTTTGGTTCGAATAAACACAACCGAGTTCTATAAATTCATCAAATCATCAAGGATCATCAAGGGTATTTTTGTATCTCATTTTTCATCATTCTAATTCATAATATACGTAGGAAAAATATCCATGCATGTTATATTGATCGTATGAATTAAAACAAGTTAGAAACCCTAATTTCGAAATAACTATGAAATCGGCATAATAATGATTGTACACTTGATTTTATATTTTTATAAGGTTGTATATATCATATGTAACTCAGATAAATTGTTGGAAAAATTTAGGAGAGATTCGAAAAATTATTGGGGATTTTTCTTGTTTGCCGAATTGCGAAATAAAGGGAAAAAGAAAGAAAAGGGTTAAAACAAATTAGGGTTAGGGTTTTGCTAATTTTTCCAGGTTCATTTAATGCTAATGATTGGGTAATAATTGTGTTTGTGGTTGGGAAAAATCAAATTAGGGTTTTGTGGATTTATTAGTTAGCCGATTTGATTTTTAAGGTATAAGGGGGTGATTTGTAATTTCTGAAACTATGAGGTCTGTTTTAAACATGTTATTATACTTATTATATTCTGTATAAAATAAGTTGGGGGGTATAAAATGTCATATTGATATTATTTTGGATTAAAATGGTTAATTACATATAATAAGTAATTAGAAATTAATTAATTAAAATAGAGGGACTGAAATTGTAAATTCTGAAAAGTGGAAGGTTTGGTCAGTATTTAATGTATTGATAAGTGCTTAATTACACATATCTTTTACCTCTAAAAACGAGCTTAAATGACCAAAAACAGACAAAAAACTGC
>BQNB010011774.1:0-76834 GCA_026074375.1 Tanacetum coccineum | reverse complement strand
TCACACCTGAAGAAACCAAAGTTGATAAAATTGTGCTCTCTTTGATCCTTTTCACTCTTTTCGATTCTCTTCGTCGCCCTAAGTCTGCTAAAGAAGCATGGAGCCTTATCTCTGATATTTTCAAATATAATTAGAGATCTTGCACTAATACATTGAAGGCCGAGTGATCAAAGCATGGAATCCTATTTTTTAAAAATCAATTCCATTGTTAACATCCTCACTAGTCTTGACGCACGTGTTAATGAAGAAGATGTAGTTCACTATGCCCTTGAGGGTCTTCCGGATACATAAAACCAAGTTTGTGGCTACATGCATTGGAAGGACACCTTTCCCGATCTCAAAGCGGTGCGCTCCTTGTTAATCGCCGAAGAGACGAGATTAAGGTCAAAAGTACTTGTTTTGCCTATGGATTCTTCCTCTCCTATGGCTTTTATGGCCGGCTAAAGCAACAATTCACGTCTTTCTTCTACGGCTCAAGGTAAGTCTTGAAAACCTTGTTTCAACTTTCCTAAGGGAAATTGTCATTTTGGTGATTCGTGCCGATATGTTCATGATGCTAATGCTCGTGTACCTAATGCTACTAGCGGGTTTAATAATGGCCGTGAGACTAGTAAAAACACCACCAATGATCTCTTAAATAAATTGCTAGCACAATTAGGAAAATTGGGAATGAATATGTCACATACTGGTACCAATACTGTTGCACCTACTGTTTCTTCATCAATTAGCCCAACCCAAAATTCTAGTGTGCCCATTGCTTATTATGCTAGCCCAAGTCCTACTGCCCCAAGTGCCCCACTCGGGTTCCCTATGCCGGCCTAAGTGCCGCTTTATTATACTACTGGACCGGCCTAATCTGTACCGGCCCAATCTACATCAAATCCGGGACAAGCCACACTCTCCAGGACCCATCTTTCGGTGCCTGGAACATGGATACAAGTGCCAACTCTCACCTAAATAATTCCACTGCTAGTTTAAGTACTGTGCTTAATTCATGTATGTATTCAACTGTTTCGGTTGGTGACGGTCATGCTATACCCGTCACTAACACCGACAATAGCATTTTGTCTACTCCTTTAAAGTCTTTGCGTCTAAATAATGTCCTTATCACTCCTCACATTGTCAAAAATTTAATTTCCGTCCGTCAATTTGTTCGAGATAATGATTGCACCATTGAATTTGACTCATTTGGTTTTTTTGTTAAGGACTTCATGACGCGACGGGTACTCTTCTGATGTGACAACACTGGGGATCTCTATCCTGTTACAGCTCCTTCTCCCATTCCGCATGCGTTTCTTATTAGTCAACATACGTGGCACCAACGTCTTGGACACCCCCTTATATATATTAGTTCTCTTTGTAATGCACAGAAACAAAAAAAACATCAATAAAGGTCTTTACCATTTTACATGTTAAGGACTTCAAGACGTGACGGGTACTCCTCCGATGTGATAGCACCGGGGATCTCTATCCTGTCACAGCTCCTTCTCCCATTCCGCATGCGTTTCTTGTTAGTCAACATACGTGGCACCATCGTCTTGGACACCCGTTTTGTTCTTAGATCACTATTCTCAGTTTGTTTGGGTTTATCCATTGGTTCGTAAATCTGATGTTCTATCTAAATTTATATTATTTCGCAACTATGTTCGCACTCAATTTAAGTGTGAAATTCGTGCTTTTCAATGTGATCATGGTGGTGAATTCGACAACCGTAACCTTCATGACCTTTTCAACACTCATGGCATCCAATTCCGTTTTTCATGCCCCAAGACATCTCAACAAAATGGTAAGTCTAAACGTATGGTACGCACACTTAACAACATTATTCGGACTCTACTTTTTCAAGCAAAACTTCCACCAACTTATTGGGTTGAGGCCCTTCATATGGCCGTTCACATCCTTAACATTTTACCCTCCACCGCTATTAACAATGAAGTCCCCTTTACCTACCTTTTTGGCACTTCACCTGACTATTGTCTCTTGCGTACTTTTGGTGCTTATGCTACCTCTGCCACTTTTTGATCCTCTAACCATTAACTTGAACCCCGTGCTACACCTTCTTATTTTTGGTACGCCTCTAATTCATCTTGGTATAGTGTCTTGACTTAACCACTAACAAAATTATTATATCTCGCCATGTCACCTTTGATGAAACTGTTTTCCCGTACGGAACCACTCTATCTACCACGGTACCGTCCTACACATTTCTAGATGAACCCGATATTAACCCACCTTCCGTTTTCATTTCCACCTTCCAACTTCCTGTTCAAGAACATACTACACCTCCCCCGATATTAACCCACCTTCCGTTTTCATTTCCACCTTCCAACTTCCTGTTCACGAACCTACTACACCTCCCACTAGTCTGACTCGTCCGGCCCAATCCACTATCACCCCTATTATTGATGGGTCGGCACATACACCCATAACTCCACATTTGACCCAATCAACTGACCATGTAGCCCTTTCATCACCAAATTCAGCACAACACGCACCTACTATTATGCCGAACCCCCTTCCCCTGGTTAACCCAAACCCTGATTTGGTTCACCACATGGTTACTCGTTTTCGTGTTGGGACTAATCGTCCTGTTGAGCGTCTTACTTTGCACGTGTCTTCGGTCTCTCATGTACCCAGATCATATCATAAAGCGTTTAATGATGTCAATTGGCACTCTGCTATGCGAGATGAATATAATGCACTAATTAAAAATAGTACTTGGACTCTTGTCCCTCGACCACCGGATGTCAATGTTGTCCAGTACATGTGGCTTTTTTGTCACAAGTATTTAGCCGATGGTACGCTTAGCCGCTACAAGGCTCGGCTGGTGGCTAATGGAAGCACTCAATTAGAGGGTGTTGATGTTGATGAGACCTTTAGCCCGGTTGTTAAACCTTGGACCATCCGTACAGTTCTTAGTTTGGCTACTTCTCGACATTGGCCAGTTCATTAGCTGGATGTCAAGAATGCATTTTTACATGGGGACTTATCTGAGACTGTTTACATGTATCAGCCTCTCGGTTTTTAGGACTCTACTCATCCTGATTACGTATGCTTGCTTCAACGCTCTCTTTATGGGCTCAAACAGGCCCTTCGCGCTTGGTTTCAGCGATTTGCATCTTATATTACCAGGGTGGGGTTTCATCAAAGTCGTTGTGACAGTTCTTTATTTATCTCTCACCAAGGGAAGGATACTGCTTATTTGTTGTTATATGTGGATGATATTGTGCTTACGGCCTCTTCTTCAGATTTGTTACATCGGATTATTTCGTTCTTTGCATCATGGAGTTTTGCTAGACTGATTTGGTTCTCACCCCCCCCCCCATTATTTCATGGGCATATCCGTTACAGCGGGATTCTTTCAGGGGATGTTTTTATCTCAGAAGAAATATGCAGTTGAGATTCTTAAGCGTGCTGGTATGGTTCATTGCAATCCTAGTCGGACTCCTGTTGATACTAAGTCCAAGCTGGATACTACAAGTGATGTGGTTTCTAATCCGACACTTTATCGGAGTCTTGCAGGATCTCTACAATATCTTACTTTTACTAGACCTGATATTTCTTATGCTGTTCAGTAGGTTTGTCTTCATATGCATGATCCTTGGGATCCTTATTTTTCCGCTCTTAAACGGATCTTACGTTACGTTCACGATACTTTGGATTATGGTTTGTAGTTATTCTCCTCTTCTACTACCGACTTGGTGGCTTATTCAGATGCAGATTGGGCTGACTGTCCTACTACTAGACGATCGACTTCAGGTTACTGTGTCTTTCTTGGCAACAATCTACTCTCCTGGTCTGCTAAGCGTCAACCGACGCTTTCTCGTTCCAGTGCCGAGGCAGAGTATCGTGGTGTTGCAAATGCTGTTGCTGAGACCTGTTGGTTACGCAACTTATTGCGTGAGTTACATACTCCGTTGTCTTCCGCTACGCTTGTCTACTGTGATAATGTCAGTGCTGTTTATTTATCTTCTAATCCGGTTCAGCATCAGCGTACGAAGCACATTGAGATTGATATTCACTTTGTTCGTGATTTGGTTGCTACTGGTCAGGTTCGGGTTCTTCATGTTCCTTCTCGCTATCAGTTTGCAAATATCTTTACTAAAGGCTTGCATTCTGCTTTGTTTGAGGAATTTTGTTCCAGTTTGAGTGTTCGGTGTCCTCCCGCTCAAACTGCGGGGGAGTGTTAGCCAATCAATTTGTAATTATCCACATGATTTGTAATTATCCTCATAATTAGTTGTACATTTAATATGATTGGCTAGTGATTAGGATGATTAGTGGGTAATCAATATTTACCCAAAATAGCTTGTATAGGAGCCTTATATATTTCCGTTCTCCTTGTAATGCTCAGACACGAAAACATCAATAAAGGTCATTACCATTTTACAACTTATCCAGTCAGATTCTCCTATTTACAGTAATGAATAACTGCATATATATGCAATGAATCATATCCTTAATGTATTTGACTCGAGTTATCAATTTCATGTTACATATATATACATGAACTACTGCAGCAACTTAAACCTGAATTTTGCAATAATCAGCTTGAGTTGGTGCTCAAGTGAAACATCGAAGGTGAAAAGAACAGTCAAACTAACATAGTACGAGCCATGATATATATTTATTAGTACTTGGTACAAGGAGCAACCATATGCATACGTCCATAACTTGTCATGCAAAGTACTACTTCTTGTCCAACCCACAGTGTATTATGGATTTGCATTTTATCGAAAAAATGAATCATCTGCTTTACATAAAGGAAAACCAAAAGTATCCAAAAATGAAATGCTCCATTAATTCGACGTAATCGGAATAGTGTAATTTCACAGAAGAAAAATTAAGAGAGATTTAAAAAGCTAGCAATTCATAAGAGAGATTTAATTCTACTAATCATGGGTTTTGACATTTTATGCAACTAATTCATAAGATATGAAATCATCGCTACACAAACCCACAGTCGATAAAAACTTTATTATTTTTAGAGACCTCACACATTTGAGGGTATTAATCACAAGATTTTTCTCCACGAAAACACAAGACATCATGTATAGATTATGTACCTTGTTTTTAGGTGAAAATACCATACAAAAGATCTTCCTTTTGGTGTGGAAATACGATTGTAATTAGATATATTTACTTTTTGTGGGAGCGACTTTACTCGTTCATGAAAACAAATAAATAGCCATAAATTCAATAGACAAGCCTAACTGATCAAACTTATTAGTTATTACTCCGTATACATTATCATATAGTATGGTACAAAATAAAAAAGGGCATGGGAATGAAGTAAATGTAAATGTACACGTAGAGTTGCTAAAAGTCATAAACGTCAATACGTACATATATACTTTCTAGTACACTAGACAAGACCAGCAAAGCCACATGATATAGGAACAATAATTAAATAGGTAAACTTGTAGTTTTCAATGTGACCATTATGACAACCTAACAGAGTTTAATTAGTAGTCATTGCGAGAAAAAAATCTATGAGTTATTAGAATATGATAATTCACCATTGAAGGCTAATTGATTTGCTTGCCTTCAATTGATAACAACTATCTTATATATAGGATATAAGAGAACATTCTAGAATCGTTACCATGGGCTTGAGCCCAATACAAAAAAATATGACTAATAATACTACTTATATGCTTGATTGACTTGATGAAAGATTATTGACTCTAGACTTTTATGTAGAACGTTTGACTTGATTTATACCAGCAAATACACTCCTATACCTTGCATACGGTCCCCCTCAAGTGTGAGCGGGAGATCTTCGCACGTTCCAGCTGGAGCGAACTCAAGAAAATAAAGCTGAGGGGAAGACCCATATAAAAATATCTCATACTGAAATCTGGAAGGACATGAAGCACACGTACCTGACTGTAAAGCAACATATTCTCGAACAAAATGAATATCAATCTCGATGTGTTTAGTACGCTGATGCTGCACAGGATTAGTAGACAGATAAACAGCACTCACATTATCACAATAGACAAGAAGTAAGCAGTAAAGCGAGAGTGTAGAAGTTCAAGCAACAAATTCCGATCCACGCAGTCTCAGCAACAACATTCGCAACACCTCGATATTTCTCTCAGCACTATGTAACGAGACCCATGTAAACCTTGCCTTTGCAGACGCAAGACAAAAGGTTATCACCAAGGAACACACAAAACCCAGGTAGACCTACGAGTAACATGGACAACCATCATATCAGAAGTTTTACCCAATAGCATCTGTATAAGCAGTGAGTTACTAGTGGATATACATAAAGTCTGAAGTCCATGGTCAAAAGTCCCACCCAACGAACTAGCGCAAAATACGCCTTCAAAAGCATAAAATGAGATCACGAGGATCATGTCATAGGTAAAGACAGATCTGCTGTGCACAGCATAAGATAATATTCTAGGCGTGTGAATGTCAAATACTGAAGGGCACCTGCAATGCATTCGATATAAAGTAGGGTCCCTGACAAGGGTCAACCATCCAAGAACCGAGTATTGACTCATGTCCCACAGGGGTCTTGCATGGTTACAAATGCTTCATGTGAGCGCCTCAGAATTCCTCTGCTAATTTAGACTGAGACAAAAACAATTCCCAACTTTCGATCGCTGTGCAGATACACCAAGGAAATAATTGAGAGAGCCAAGGTCAGTCATAGCAAACTCACTATGAAGTAATGTAATAATGCGCTGTAAGAGAGCAGTAGACGAAGCTGTGAGTATGATGTCATCCACATATAAGAGCAGATAAGCAACATCCGAACCCATGTGATAAACAAATAGTGACGTATCGGTTTACTATGCTAAAAAACCGACACAGAGTATAAAAAAGCTAGCAAACAGCTGAAAACCAACCATGCCCGAGGAGCTGTTTAAGCCCATAACAAAGATCGAGGCAAATGACAAACTAATCTTGAGTGGGGCGGAATCAACAAACCCTGGTGGTTGATGCATGTAAACTGTCTCAGCTAACTGGCCATGAAGAAAAGCATTCTTCACATCAAGCTGATGAATAGGCCAATCACGTGTCACTGCAAGACTCAAGACAGTACGAATAGTAGCCGGTTTGACGACCGGACTAAAGGTCTCATCAAAATCAATCCCCTGCTGTTGACTGCGACCATTCGCAACCAATCGAGCTTATACCTGCTCAACGAGCCATCTGCATTAAACTTATGCTTGAAAAGCCACATAGATCGAACAATATTAACATTAGCTGGACGAGGCACAAGAGCCCACGTTCCATTAGAAATCAAAGCATTAATCAACTACCATAGGACCTTATGCCAAGTAGGGTCACGAAGATCATGTAAATGAGAGCGAGGAATAGGCGAAGTAGTGGTGGCATGACAATTCATACGCGCAAGAGGTTTTGAAATTCCGGCTTTTGCACGGGTGACCATATGATGAGTATTGGTAGTTGGGGCGTTCCCATAAGCAGTAGCAGCAGGTGAGGTGATATGGGTATTCGGTGTTGAGCTTGGTGTAGTGGGCTCGTGAGTTTGAGAAAAAGGAGGGACCTCGAATTTTATTGGTTGGGCTTTGCTGAGTACGATGGGTAAAAGGGGGTGTTGTGGGGATTGCGGTTGGCCTTGAGGCAATGGGTAGGGATCGAGTGAGTAGGGAGGAGATTGAGGCATGACAGTTAGGGGATGTAAATGGTGATTCGTTAGGGATAGTGGGTTTTGGAACGTAATGGGTTTTGTGAGGGGGTACAAGAATCGTAGGATGGGGTGTGTGTCCTGGGCCCCCCCGTCCCTGGGACCCAAAAGGGAATTGGTCTTCATCAAAGATGACATGTCGGAATTTATGATTTGATAGTGAAAGGTCAAGGCAACGGTAACCCTGGATGTAGAGTCTGGTAACCAAGAAAGACACATGCTGTGGACCTAGGTTGAAGTTTATGATCAAAGGAAATGTGTGGATAACAAAGGCATCCAAACACTTCTCCAAATGATCATAATTGGTGGTCTTTGTTAATGAAGCTTAGTGAACTGTATCACACATTTATTTATGGCAGTGTATGGAAGGATAATTTAAAAGGTGAGACGACCATGTTTATGGGCTTCTACCCAACATGATGGGAGGTATAAGTGTGCTTAAAAAAGTAAGGTCGGTTAATGTTTTTTAAGGGTGGCGTATCATACGATCCGATTTCCCATTTTGTTGAGAGGTTTTGGGACAAGAAAACCGAAACTGCATGCCATTTTGGCGAAAAAGGTTGTGAAAGCGGGTATTATCATACTCACCTCCATGGTCACATTGCAAAGCCTTAATATCAACATTAAATTGTTTATTCACATATGCGCGAAAAGTAACAAAGGTATCGAACAAGTCGGATTTATGAAGCAAAGGATACACCCAAACATAGATGTCAGAAGAGATCCAAAAAAATTCGGATAATATTTATGCCAATGGTATTGAGGGGGGGGGGGGGGGGGGGGGGTATGGGGTTGTGAGGTGGGCACTTGAGATGGGGGATGTCCACAAATCAGAGTGAATAATATCAAATACAGACCCAACATTCGACTCGGAACTGTAAAAAGGAAGCTTAGTGTGTTTGCCTAATTGACAAGCATGACACAAAGCGGGCAACTTTGTTTTATTATATGAAATAAAATGAGAAGACTCTAAACGACGAAGCACATCTTCACTCGGGTGTCCAAGGCGTCTGTGCCACGTGGTGGGGCTCAATGAAAGCAAAGCAAAGGTTGTGGTAGAGGATGGTTGTTGAGTGACAGGGTATAGATCACCAGTACTATCACAGCGGAGAAGAAGCCGGCGGGTCTGGTAATCCTTCACAGAGAATCCATAAGCATCAAAATCAACAGACACATTATTGTCACGAGTGAATTGTCGAACCGAAATCAAATTTTTAATTATATTAGGTGTGACAAGAACATGATGAAGGTGAAGGGGTTTATGTGGTGTATGCAAAAGGCTATGGCCCGTGTGAGTCACGGGTATGGGTTGGCCGTTGCCAACAAATACAGATTTATACAAGCTTGATTGCTAACAGAAAGTGAGCAAACCTGTGTTTTCTCAGCGAGATGAGAGGACGCCCCAGTATCCATGTTCCAATTTGATTCTTGTAGAGTCATCGTTTGGAACGCTTGTGAAGACGAGTATGGATGGGCCTGCTGGATTGGTATTTGGGCCGGCTGGGGTTGCACTTGGGCCGGCTGAATTGGCACAGAAGACACCAAATTAGCTTGAGGGTGTGTCATGTATGATGCGGGCTGAGCAGGTGATGGACAATAGTGTCCAAGTCCAGACTGAAGATAAACATAACCCAAATTGTTGGGCTGGGCCGAGAAAGTGTAGTAGGGGTGTGACATAATTCGCATGTTGGACTGTTGGAAGTTAACAAAGCCCATGTTGGGTGTAAATGGATATGATCCATTAAAGTAGCTTGATAATGCAACATTATATTGATTGGTAACACCTTGAGACGTGTGAACAGCAGGTAGACCAATTGTGTTATTATAACTTGTCATGATGTGCGCTTAGAAGAAAAGTAATACGGCAACAATTAAGCATGCGATATGAAAGGGAAATAATGCAAGCAAATGATAGCAGCAGCAGGCAAGCAAAGACAGGAAAAAAATGCAACGGCAGATTTAAGGATTTAGGGGCGTGTATTTTTTTTTGAAGTGTTTAGGGTTGGCTCTGATTACCATATTAGAATATGATAATTCACCATTGAAGGCTAATTGATTTGCTTGTCTTCAATTGATAACAACTATCCTATATATAGGATATAAGAGAACATTCTAGAATCGTTACCATGGGCTTGAGCCCAATACAAATTAATGACTAATAAATACTAATAAATGTCTTGACTTGACTTGGATGATGATTATTGACTCTTGACTTTTATTGTTGAACGTTGACTTGATTTATACAAGGCTAATATGAGTTATAAAAAAAATGATAAAAGTTTAAAAATTAAAAATTATTTATACTATTAACTCAGTGATGCATATAGTTACCATTTTTAAAAAAATGTACTTTTGGTTTAATACATTACTCATTTTCATTTTATTATATATTTTTAGAAAAGTTATATACGGAGTAGTATAGATTGATAAACACATAGAAATCGGTTAATATTAAAAACTTATTAAAAAAATGTTGACATTTTAAAAGTAATAGAGAATAATAAACATGTTATTTAAGTATTTAAGTCTAATAATGTTAAGAACTAAAACTTGTCATGTAATAAAGCATTTAAGTTTAAAGATATTATAAACAACCAATATTATTTAGTTTAAGTTACAAAAATACAAATACGTGCAATATATAAATAGTAGAGATAGATATCTACCGAACAGTTTTATGGGGCAAATCTTTGAACCTACCAATCCAACTCAATTGTTGTCGACATCTCACCTTTACCATAACTTTTTTTCCTACGTTATCTTTGGCTAAACTTGTCACTAGTCACTACAAATTATGACAATACCGGGAAGAAATTGGCCGTGTTTATTTAAAAGAAAAAAAGAAGCCAAAGAAGACTAGAAACATAAATTTTTTATACTATTTTACAAAAAGTACCATTATGTCTCAAAAATCCACAGATGTCTCGTGCTTCTGCAAAGAACCTACAATGACATGTTTTTTAACACTTCATTTTATTGCATATACAAGTATTGGTGTTTAAATTAAAAACATATAAATAAGGTTCCCGCGTTATTTCTAGTGGTATTTTTGTCAGTTAGTAATGAGGGGGACCTTTTGCGATAGAGATGTTTGTGTTTGTGTCAAAAACTCTAAAACCGTGTTTTTATTTGCCTATCCCTTTCATTTGTAAGCCAGCTGCCTATATATGAAATCGTTACGTTATATAAAAACTATAAAAACCAAAGGTTTTGTAGCATAACAATACTAATGTTATGTGCGAATCCTCTCCAACCAAAGTGGTATGAATAAGCCGGTCAACTTTATTTCTAGACATGATTAATAGCTTTGTGGTACCTCTTTTAATTATACATGAAGTACGTTCATTGGTCATAAAAGACTACATAAAAAAACTAAGAAACCATCCGACATTATTATTGATTTAGGTTGATGAACTGAATTCAGTCGGTCGTGCTTGACCGTATACATAATATTAAACGTGGACAATTCATTTTATGGTGTACCTTCGTAAGCTAAATCGAGCTAGACAAGATACCACTTACATTTACAAAGAAAGTTATTGAGCGATCGACATTTTCGCACCAATCACATCCCGCATCGCCTTACATATCTAAAAATAACAATTAAGCTATTTGTAGCAATTAAACATTGGGTGTCATAAACAATTCAAGTTTCGTAGCACATGCATATTCTTATGTTCCAATATTCTTATATGGAACATGATACATCTTTGTCACGTACAGTTAAAATCACTTTGCGAGTTAACAACAAAGGGAAAAGCATTCGAAAAACATGTGTTTTACAAAACTCATAAACATGGGCTTCAACGCTACACCAAACATCTTTAATTTCGATGAGACGGCACATATGAAAAAATTGAGTTGCAATGCAACCAGATATGTACTTGAACAATGAATTTCTGCATCACATGCATTGCATGGTCTTAATCGTATATTGGTACGTTATATTTATAGCTCAGCGGTTTAAATCCAGGCCACACAAGTACACGTCGACAAATAATATATTTAGCTGTTGGACCAATTTTCAGTGCTGATAAACCAACAGCCTAGTGCAGTTGGCCACCTGGGTTTCTGGAGCTTGGGGAGGGGGTTGTTCTTGGGTTCGAGTCTCGCAAGAGACAATGAAAAATCCAGATTCTTCTAGTGCGAAGCCGTGAGTTTTAGGGGTTTCCCTTCGCGAGTCTCTCCTGGTGCACTACAAGAAATAGGAGAACAGGTGACGGAATTTCCCCAGCGACCATTATGTCGCTGGGAAAGCTCACCACAAAACACAAAAATTGATCCTACTTGGAACCCCATACTCGTTGAAAATTTAGACCAACATATTCTGACCTTTTCCCCGGCGACATGTCTCCGGGTATAATGCCGTACATTTTAACCAAATATTTCTAACCAAAAACTTAGCGGGATTTTTCCTTGCTTATATATCCCCAGCGATCACGTCTCTGGGGATTCCATTTGTTTATTAAAAAAATTAATAGTGTTTTAATTACTGAAATGGCGTGACCGTGTACACTAGTTTTCCCATCGACATGTCCCTGGGATCTCTTTTTTTTATTAAAAAAACATTATAATGTTAATTACGTTTTAAGGAGTGACGTGTACACAATTTTCCCCAGCGATATGTCGCTGGGATTCATTTTGGGCTTCCAATTTGCGCAATTGGGCTTCTGGTTGGGGCTTTTATATTAAGAAATTGGGCTTCGTTTTTTTTTTTGGCAGTTACCCCGGCGACATGGTCGCCGGAGAATACATTTTTGACTGTGTGACTTTTATTAAACTTCGTTTTTTTTTTTCGGTATTATATTCCGCCGAATAATTTAAACAAAAAAATATATTACGTTTTTAAGGTGACATCGATATGCATAAACACATTTATATCTAAAAATGTTTAAACAAAGTCTTCACATACAATAAAAAAAACATATCGAATACTTTGGCAATGACAAACTACTCGAAAACATACGAATTACATTGAAAATGACAAACTAGTAAGCTACTCCAAATCAGTTTTTTCCATTTTCATTGAGAACATCGAGAAATAGGCAAGCCGAATTAACTGTAAAGTTGTTACGATGCATATGCTTTCCTATTGTTTCCTTGAGTACACTTATCTTTCCACGCAAGTGCTTGCAGTTTGAGCACTCTCCATTTCTTGAAGATCCTAGAGAATAGCTTGGAAGGCGTTGAAGGTCCTGAAGAATAGCGTTGAGGTGTTGAATGTCTGCACAGTAACTTGGAGGTGATGAATGTCCTGCAGATAACTGGAACTCCAGGAGACTCATCAATTCACGGGAAGTCGTGTCTCTTCCATAAAAAAAATCCACAACCAAAAATGTTTCGTAGCTGTTAAAACACAGTAAATAAATCAATTCTTTTAAAACAACTAACCAGACTATTATATATTACACAAATTAAAAAACATGTGCTTATTCACCATTGATTTTGGACATGCATAGTATAGTTTACCGTAACTCTCATGTTTATACGATTGTACGGATAACTATATCTCGTAGTGAGATTAAAGTACTTTTGCACACCACACGCAAAAGTTTCATGTGGCACCATGTAAACATCTTTTTGTGGTTGTGATTTAAGAGTGTGTTATATGTTGTGGTTTGTTGATAGTATCTGTCATATATATGGTATAAAAAGATTTTTTGGCGTGGTATTTGGCGTGAGTATTTTGGCGGAGTATTTGGCGGGAAGTATTTGGAAGGAGATTATTTGGCGGGGGTATTTGGCGGGAGTATTTGGCAGGAATCTAATGAACACACCTTAACATATCGACTCTTCCGTTGAACGTCTAATGTATAACCCTAACATATCGACTCGTCCGTTGAACGTCTAACGTATAACCCTAACATCCTTTGAACGTCATCCGTTGATCGTACTAATTGTAACCATAAAATATCGACTCATTTAATATCGATGAATGTCTAATGTATAACCATTAACCACATCCGACGTCTTCCGTTGAACGGTTAAAAATCTAATGTATAAACCCCCTAACATCTCACTCGTCCGTTGAAACGTCCTAATATAGAACCAACCCATAATCGACTCGTCCGATGAACGTCTAATGTACATACCATACATAATCGACTCGTCCGTTGAACGCTAATGTAACAACCAAAGACCATATCACTCACCGTTGAACGTCTAATGTAGCAACCATACCATATCGACTCGTCCCGTGTGAACGTCAATGTACAACCATACCATATCGACTCGTCCGTTGAACGGTCTAACGTAATAACCCTTAACATCTCGACTCAACCATTAAACTACCCCCCCCTCTAATGTACAACCATAAACCAAATCGACTCGTCCGTTGAATCGTCTAACGTATACCCCTCACATCCTCATGAATAATTTCAACCGTTGAACTCTAATGTATAAACCATACCATATCGACTCTTCCGTTAAACGTCAATGTATAACCCCTAACATATCGACTCGAGCCGTTTGAATGTCAATGTAATAACCCTAACATCACGACTCGTCCGTGTGAAACGTCTAATGTATAACTTAACATATCAGACTCTTCCGATATTTCCGTTGAACGTCCAATGTACAACCATACCATATCGACTCGTCTTGAACGACATGTACAAAAACCAACCATATCGACTCTTCCGTTAACGCTAATATATAACCATAAAACAAAACCATTCGACTCGTCCGTTGAACGTCTATATATAACCATACCATATCGACTCGTCCGTTTTTTTTTTTGAACGTCTAATATAAAACCACATTTACCATAACGAGCTCGTCCGTGTTGAACGACTAATTAACAACCATAACCATATCGACCTCATCCGTTTAACGTCTAATGTAAACCATACATATCGGCTCTACCGTTGAACGTCTAACGATAACCCTAACATGCTCGACTCATCCGTTGAACGTCTAATGTATAACCATAACATATCGACTCTTCCGTTGAACGTCTAATGTAAAACCCTACCAATAGTTGCCTCTCCGTTGATAAGTCTAATTACAACCATAACCATATCGACTCGTCCGTGTGAACGTCTAACGTAAAACCCTAACATCTCGAATCATCCGTTTGAACGTCTAATTTAAAACCATACATGTCGACTCTTCCTGTTGTACGTCTAATGAAATAAACCCTAACAAATCTACTTGTCCTATGAACGTCGAATGTATAAACCTAACAACACGACTCATCCGTTGAACAATTCTATGTATAACCTTAACAAAATCACTCATATGTTGAATCGACAAATGTACAACCATATCATTATCGACTCGTCCGTTGAACTTCTAATGTACAACATACCATATCGACTCTTCCGTTGTAACGTCTAATGTAATAACCCAACAGTTATATATTTTATAAAAAATATCATGTAAAATAATAATTATATACGAACCAATGAACCGGAACCGACCCCGGCCTGAAACGCACCAATATATATTTTTTATAAAAAGGTTATATATATTATAAAAAATCATTTTAGATAATAATTCTATACGAAACGAGGAACCGGACCGACCCGGCCGAAACGAACCAATTTATATTTTTTATAAAAAGTTATATATTTTATAAAAATATTATATATATTTTATAAAAAAATTATATAAATAAAAAAAAAACAAGTTATTTTTTTTATTTTATTGATTCCCCGGTGACCATGTCGCCGGGATTATTTAAATATACAAAAAATCATTTCTGACTTATAAAAAATATACGAACCGAGAACCGGAACCGACCCGTCCGAAACGAACCCAATTTATATTTTAATAAAAAGTTTTATAAAATTTCTAAAAACTCATTTTATGAAAAAAATATATACCGAACCTAGGAACCGGACTACTGACCCGTCCGAAACAACCAATTTTATATTTTTTGTATAAAAAGTTATATATTATATAAAAATATTATATTAAATATTTATAAAAAAATTATATAAATAACAAAAAAACAAGTTATATTTTTTATTTTGATGTTCCCCCCCCCATTTTGTTTTTTTCCTCGGCGACATGTCGCCGTGGAAAAGTAATTATAAAAAATCATTTCGAATTAAAATTATATAACGAACCGAGGAACCCGGCCGCCCGGCCGAAATGAACGCAATTCATATTTTTTTAAAAAGTTATATATTTTTATAAAAATCATATTTATTATAATAATTATATACGAAACGAGGAACCGGACCGACCCGGCCGAAACGAACCAATTTATATTTTTTATAAAAAGGTATATATTTTATAAAAATATTATTATATATTTTATAAAAAAATTATATAAATAACAAAAAAACAAGTTATTTTTTTTTATTTTTGATGATTCCCCGGCGACATGTCGCCGGATAAGTAATTATAAAAATCAATTGTTCGAATTATAATTAATATACGAACCGAGGAACCGGACCGACCCGGCCGAAACGAACCAATTTTATATTTATTTATAAAAAGTTATATATTTTATAAAAAATCATTTTAGATAATAATTATATACGAAACGAGGAACCAATCCGGACCGACCCGCCGATAACGAACAATTATATTTTTTTTATAAAAAATCATTTTAGATAATAATTATATACGAAACGAGGAACCGGACCGACCCGGCCAAAACGAACCAATTTATATTTTTTATAAAAAGTTATATGTTTTATAAAAAAGTTATTATATATTTTATAAAAAAGTTAATAAAATATACTAAAAAAAGTTATTTATTATTAAATTATTAAGTTATTTCCCCGGCGACGTGTCGCGGGATAAATAACCCAAACCACCCAAAATTTTCCGTTACCAATTGCACACCGCCAAATACGCTAAAACTACCAAAATAAATTTTCCCCCATCGACATGTCGATGGGAAAACAATTATTGATAAAGTAGGAATCTGTTTTCATCTTTTACAGTATAACAAAAACGAAAAAAATACATCATCTCTTGGCGATTTTTGCAGCGCCCAACCTCCTCAAAATCTACCATCACAAACAATTCGAGCACCACCACCACCTCCTTCACCACCCCCACCGGCGGTTACACGAGCACACGAGCACCTCCTCCTCCTCTAAACCATAATTCTTTTCTTTACCCTCTAAATGATAATTCTATATCTTCTTTTTCTAAAAAAAAAAAAAGAAAAAAATTCTATCTAAAAAAAAGCCTCTAATTATTGGGGTGCGTGATAAGTTTTGTTTTTGGTTCGACGTCACAGGTGGGGTTTTGGTTTGTATAATAATTTTTTAATTGTTAATTATAATATGATTTGGTTAAACAAGATTATTATCTTTGTAAGAAGTTGTTAATTATAAAATTTTGTTAAGTAATTTTTTTTTTTGGTTTTGGCAGTTTGTACCCGACGGCAGCCAAGAAAGTGAACGAGCCGAGTTGACAGCCGAGCGACAACGAGCCGAATCCACATCCAAGGTATGTTATAATTTTTTTTTCTCATTTTGGTATCCCGGGTGACATGTCGCCGGGGAATGTGTCGCCGGGGAATGTTTTATTGGTTTAAATAATTGTTATGATTATAGTTATTTAAATATTGAATTGTGTTGAAATTAATGTATGTTTCGTGTTTATAATAACGGGATAAGTAGGTTATTATTGTTGTTGGAAGTGAAATATAGATATAAGGCCTTGGTAATAAAAGTTTGATATTATAATAAGCTTTTAATGATAAAACTATGTTGATACAAGCCGTTTGTTACTTTGTGTATACTCTATGGTGGTGTAAAATACAATAAAACTTATGTGATATAAGCCGTTTGTTTACTCCGGAGTGGTTATTAATACAATAATGTCTCAGAATAAGCTGTTTAAGACACAGCTTATTTTAAAAGAGTTGTTTAAAACGAGCTTATTTGAATTTAAAATGTATGTTTTTATAATATATATAAATGGAAGCGTTTGGTATTGTTTATTGAACCCTTTAAGGAAATGTTTTAGGAATTTTAGTGATTAATTTCGAAAATCCCCGTACTGAAATTAATCATCTATAGAAAACCCTTCCGATATTAATTATTAGAAATTAATTTCGGAAAGACCCCAGTTTTGGAACTAGCTTTTTGAATGTTTTGTCACATTTAGGAATGAATGCGTCAATAATTTGGTTTTAACTATTTGAGATGATTTTCGACAGTGTTTCTTCTTTACTCCTACGAATATTCTATAAACACATATTCGGGAGTTGAGGTGAAATGCTGCCGAAATTTCCTCAATAGTAAATCGGTTATTACGCATTCAAATATGAGACGAATTCATTCAAAGAGTGGGTTAGGATTGCCATCCATAGTTGCACTAGTGAACAAAACATCTCCGTATTCCCACGTTGGGAATGTGTTTTAATTTTAAAGTAATGGGCCCAAAAAAAAATCAATAAGTAAATGAAAATCGTTAAAACGCAGTTATGGTATTCGATGATAAGACTTGGACACTTTTACAGCGTCATGAACCATTATATTTTATCGTCTTAAAAAAATCGTCGATCATGTGCAAGCCTTAGTGAATATGCCGGGGAAAATAAAATGTCCATGCAAGTCTTGTCGAAATATATTATGAGTACACATCAAACACCTTTCAGACCACATTATGAGACAAGGGTGGGACCCACGTTATAAAACCGGCTCCACCTACGCCACCGCTAGTAATAGATAACACAAGATAACCTCTGAAGAGTGAACATGACACGTTACTTAATGATCTTAGCTAATTCCTCCGAATAAGAACACAATGAACCAACTCAAGAGATATTGGTAAGGGGGAGACGAAGTAAACGAACCCCGACTCAAGCTACACGTAACAGTTTAAAGGCTATATGCCAGTGCCAACGAGGAGCTGTACCCCGGTTGTGACTATGTGAACTCGATTAGACTTTATGGCCAAGTTACCTATTTTAAGGCTAAAGTAGATTGATAGATTCTAAATTCAATGGAAATGTAAGAGTTTTTTTCCAAAATGGTTAATTTCCCATCAGTAAAGGATTCAAGCTCCCACCGTCATACTATGCAATAAAGAAGACATTTAAAATGATCGGGTTAGGGACGAGTCGATACATGCTTGTGAACACGATTGCTGCTTATTTCAGGGAGACAATAACAAAGATTGGACTTCTGTCCGGATGTGTAATACGAAGTGATGGAAAGACAGTAACAACGCCGGGAAAAAGTTTCTAAGAAGGTGTTGCGCCCTACTTTCCGATCCATTCCAAGAACTACAACGTTGGACAATTCTAGACACACTGCAAAGGATATGATTTTGGCATGCAACTGAAAGTTATAGAGCCCGGTAGAGATGCAACACCCGGTTAATATGGTGGAGCATGGAAGAAATTGACACCAAGTATCCAGATTTTGCAAAAGAACCCAAGAAATGTTCGAGCTAGGGATGGCGGATGATGTTCAATCCGTTTTGGCAACCTTAGTCATGCCTACAGCAGTGCCGGTGATATTGAAAACATACAATCTGCCTCCGTGGTTATGTATGGAAAGAGAGTTTCTATTATGCCGACGTTGTTAATTCCAGGCCTAAATCCCGGGAAGGACATTGAGGTTTTACTTGAGTAACTTTGATTGAGGACCAGAAGGTTTTTTATGTACCGGAAAGGTGTCAACTATAGACCGTTCTTCATGGCCATAAGTTAATATAAGAGCGATGGTTTTATAACCATCAATGATTTTCCCTGCTCGAATAAGTTTTGTCTGGTGAAAGTGGTCAAGGTATCAAGGCATGCCCTACATGTAATAGAAGACACTCCAACTGTTTCGTAAGTGTTAAGAGCAAAAAGCTTATGTTGGCCATAGAAGATTCTAAAAAATCCCCTATAAATGGATGGCGTTCACCAATGAATTCTGATGGGCCAAACCGATAACACAGATCCTCCTAAAGAATTTGGCCGGGATGTAATCCTTGGCTCAACTTGATAATTTGCCACGCGTGTGAAGGGTAAACATCCGAGTCTGGTGGGGGGGGTGTAAATATAAAACGCAATGTTCATATGTCGAACTTAACTGGACTAAACTCTATTTTTTACAGAGCTTGAGTATTGGGTATGTGCAAATAGAGGTGGAGTTAATGTGTCCGGTGCGAGTAGTTGCTAGCCTTTTCTTTCACTAAGACACAATTTAGACATCATGCATATCGAAAAAAATGTGTTGGAGGCCATCTTGAACACTTTGTTAATGAATGATAAATCTAAAGACACCGCCAAGGCAAGACAAGACTTGCAAATGTTGGGCATTCGAAGTGGCTTGTGGCTCGGCCAAACCAAAAACGGGAAGTGCTTGAAGCCTCAGGCTGGCTTATTCTTTCACACAGAGAACCGAAAAAAAGTTTTTGTTATACATCAAAAGAGTTAAACTAACAGATGGGTCGATCATGCTTCAAGCACAAAGTGACGATAATGATACCAATATAACGGGCCTGAAGTCTCATGACTGTCATATAATGATGCAACATTTACTTCCTTACGGACTTCAAAATTACTTGCCCGATAAGATTGCAAAACCAATAATCGATCTATGTTCCTTGTTTAAGCAAATCTGCTCTGCAACTTTGATGGAGGATGACAATGTGAAGCTCAGATCCAAGGTGGCCGATAATCTGTGCGAGCTTTGAGCTCATAATCCTCCTGCTCACTTTGACATTATGGTTCAACTTGGTTATCCATTTACCTATAGAGGGCTCTTGAAGGGGCCCCTATTCGCCCCCAGTAAGGAATGTATACATTTGAAAGATACATGAAGAAGCCCCCCCTAAAAGGTTATGTTCGAAATAAAGCTAAGCCTGGGGGGGGGAGCGGAAGGTTCATTGCGGAGGGTATATGTTGCTGAATAAGCAATATGCTTTCAGTTCTCATTATATTCAAGGATGTTACCACGAAATTTAATCTCCTGACGTAATGTGGACCCACCCCTCCCGCAACGTGTTGGCTTCAGGAGATGTTCGATAGGTATGTAAACCGATTGGTTTATTACGGTCGTTTATCGGTCTTTGATGCCCAGAGTTTGAAAAAGGTAAAAATGGTAAAGTACTTCACAAACACCCTGATAGTCGACACACGTACCGGTCCCAGTTCAAGAGGTACGCGTTTTTTTTTATTTTGACAAACTTCTTTTTCTTAACTTATCATTTCATCGACCGAGACTTATTTTAATACCATGAACGTTTTTCATTTTATATTTCCTAACAAAGACATGCAAGAAGAATTCCCCGACTGGTTTGGGTCGCAGGAAAAACTTAAGACATATTTTTGTATAGGCTTAACTGTAAAAAAAACAATACATATTTGTGTTCTCTAACTAATCATATCTTTCTCATAGATCGGTCAACCGACCACGTAGACAATGACCAAGACCCAGAGGTTAGCACAACCAGCGAATTATTCGCTTTGGCTAATGGACCATCATGGACTCCAATCTCAGTAAACTCTTGCGTAGTCGACGGTGTGAGGTATGTCGTGCACAGCCGCGATGAACGTCGCACAACTCAAAACAGCGGCATTTGTTCGCCACTGCCCTAACGGAGAAAATGTATTATGGTGCACTTCAAGAAATCAACGAGTTTAAGTATTTGTTGTTTAAAGTTGCGTTGTTACCGAGTTAAGTGGTTCGAAAAACTATCAAACAAAGGAACGTAAAGTCAACAAACATTGTCTTTAGAAACAACAAGGAACACAAAACAACTGCCGTCTGTCGAGGCGTTTAAAGATGACCAATACATTCTCGTAACACAATTCAAACAGTCTTCTACCTTAAGAAACAGACCAAACCCCCACTAAAGGGGTCGCGACTATGCTAATCATAAAAAGTTTTCCGACGGGGGATGTCCCAACGTGTGTAGAGGACCAATCATGAAATATTATACATTATCGAACAACTCATACTGATCTCCCACTTTCTTACTAGTGTTGAATGACTAGAATAATGCGACCTAGCATATAATTGTCAATCAACGGTGGTTTAACGCACCGCCAGATAATCATTGATGTTCATGATGAAGATGATGTAAATTATTGGTGATAGAAGACCCCTTATCCTTAATGATTTATAGCAGATTCTGATGTATGAAGACCTCATCAATGTTGAGAGATGGTGTTGAGAAAAGTTATTCTAGTGAAAGAAGAAATTGATCTAGAGTGTTAACTTTGCAAAAATAACTTATATATTTGAATGAATGAATGAAATTGTTGTGTAATTGTTTAAATGGTTAATATTTAATCTTGGAAAGTTTAAATGTGTAGGTTTAAATGTGAAATTGTTGTTGAGTTGTCCATTAATTGTCTATATGTTATGCTAATTGTACTTGTACATATGTCGTCACCGATGTCCGCACGGGTCCCACAGGAGGTGACGGTGGCTGTGATGATAGTCCCCCATCACACGTTGTGTACCTACCGATGCGGGGTCTGCTTTGCTAACAAAGTAAGAATTTCTGGATTATTGTAATACCAGCAAAATTTGATACATATAATGAACTTGCATGCTTGAATTTTATGAACTATTATCACTAACTTATTTTGCAGGCAAAGTTAAAACGAAAGCCAATTTGGCGGCATGGGATCGGGCAGGCTGAATACCCTCGACAAGACCAGCAAGCCTTATCACTAAAGGAATCGCGGTACTAAAGGCCTCCCGTCCCGATCAATTATGAGCAGTGTGACAAACAAACCCTAAACCCTCTCGGATCCCCATGCAGCTACCTGGGTCTAATTACATACGGGAAGGACGTTAGGAGTGTTCCGTTGTACTACCCCTCTTGGAGAATCCCGAAGAGCGGAAGCGGCGATCATTTTCCAGAGATGGGATCAGTTATTCCTTTTTTGATGTTTAATATCATTATCGTGTTCATTTATTTAATTGTGTATATTTAATCTAAATTCTTTATTTATTTATATCATATTAATAACTAAAAATTTAAATAAATAAATAAATTATATCTCTAACACTGTTTTCGTTTTGTTGTATATTATTGCAGACCCTGTTTAGACCTTCAAGCCGCACATAGGATTCCTGCCTCCCCGCCTGGACATGAGATCTACGAAGGCATCACCCAGCACTAGCAAAAAAGCCTACAATACCAACAAGGCTCTTCAAGGCCAACAATGGATGTAGACCCCACCAACCGGGACCTTACGATGTGAAGGCGATCAAGGCGGGCACTCCGGGAGATTACAGCGGCTGATTGGGATAAGTAACATTCAGTTTGGAATGATCCAAGAACCTTGCTGAGCCCTCAAATCGGCTAAACCGGCAAAAGAGCGTCGTCATGTCACGACAGGGATCCGGTCAGCAGGCAGTCGCCTTCCGAGATTGAGATGGTAATAACATTTATAATTATTTTACTGACATATATACTAAGATAACTTATTATACGCTTTTATGTTTTGCATATTGTGATCGTTTTTAATTATTTCATCTTATTGCGTGTGTATGTACAAGGCAGGCACCCCCTCCCCCCCCCAAAAAGACACTCATGGAGTAATACCCCTTCACTTCATTGAACACCATTCTAGCGAACACACAGACAGTAGACGTTGTATCCCTAAGGAGAGTACCGCCGCTATATAAAGTTTTGTTCAAAACACACTTAATGAATTATCGGAGAAATATGTAGCAACCCCGACTAATTATATTTACTATCATTGTGTTTTTGTCACTACATAGGAGGAGATAAAGGCTTGATGCTACGGGTGAGGTACACGTAGATGAGATCAATGATTGGCAAGAGGGGGTAAGCTTCGTGGGCACATTCCCGGTGTGGGTCGGGTATTTCCATCACGGGCCACATCCAGGCCAAGTATGTCAGCCCCCGTTGACAAGTCGCTCAAGAGCATGCATAGAAAGGTTAAGACTTTATGCATGAGTCCTTTTCAGAAGCACAACAAGTACGACGATATGTTTTAAGGAGTTTAGAGTCTGCGGTGCTAGCGGGAGTGGCGGGTGTGGTGATGACGAGGAGAGTGGCGATGAATGATAGATGACAGAGGCGAGAGGTAGTTGTGTTATATATTATTAGTATGCTACATTGGTACTTTAGGTTCATGACATTTAAACACTTGTTTCCCTATCCTATTATGTTAAATATTGACTTGTATAGCCTCGTTTATGACTAGGAAGCCCCATTTTGTAGACTTATTCGGATTTTAGACGATTTAGCTTTATTATCTTTTGGTTTTGGTACAAGTTGTGATGTATTTGTATTGCGTTGATCCGTTTACTTTGTATTTGTGTTTTGGTAAAAAGCATAGTTGTGGTGATCTAATACAGGTTTTGGTACATCTTTGTTATTTGGTAGATTTTTTTCGGAAAAATTTAGGAAAAAAATCTGGAAAACGCCTGCTGTGCAGGCTGTATTAAAAAAAATGCAGACTTTTCCCCAGCGACAAGTCGCGGAAAACTCCCACCCCCCACCCCCGAAAATTAAATTTTTTTTATAAGTATACCGTAGCGACTTGTCGCTGGGGAAACTCGAAATTATTAATTTTTTTTTAAATGTATCCCCAGCGACTTGTCGCTGGGGAAACACGATTTTTTTTTTTTTTAATGTATCCCCAGCGACTTTCGCTGGAACTTAAAACTAATTTTTTTTTTAAAGTATCCAGTATCACACAACGACTTATTTGCTAGAGGAAACTTTGGTCTAAATATTTTTTAAAAGTATCCCCAGCGACATGTCGCTGGGGATACTCCATAATTAAGTTAAGTCTTAATTAAACCCAAAGAATCCCCAGCGACATGTCGCTGGGGAAAGGTTTGCCACCGTGGCACAAATTGCTTGACTGAAAAACGTGTGGGACCCACGTCTTCGCTGGGGATTGTATCCCTGACGAGTATTCCCCACAGCGGAAAAACCATTCCCCATCGACATGTTCCCGCTGGGGAATAGTCGCTGAGGAATCCTCGTCAGGGATACAATCCCTCAGCGAATACGGGGTCCCACACGTTTTTCAGTCAAGCAATTTGTGCCACGGTGGCAAACCTTTCCCCAGCGACATGTCGCTGGGGATTCTTTGGGTTTAATTAAGACTTAACTTAATTATGGAGTATCCCCAGCGACATGTCGCTGGGGAAAGTGTTTAAAAATTTAAAGAAGTATTTTCCCCCCCCACGACATGTTCGCTGGGGATACTTCTAACAAATATTTAGACCAAAAGTTTTCCCCTATCAATAAGTCTTGGGGATACTTAAAAAAAAAAATTAGTTTTAAGTTCCCCAAGCGACAAGTCTCTGGGGATACTGAAAAAAAAAAAATCGTGTTTCGCCCATGCGAACAAGTCGCTGGGATACATTTTTAAAAAAAATTAATTTCGAGTTTCCCCAGCGACAAGTCGCTGGGGATACATTTTAAAAAAAAAATTAATTTCGAGTTTCCCCAGCGACTTGTCGCTGGGGAAAAGTCTGCATTTTTTTTAATACAGCCTGCACAGCAGGGTTGAATAAAATTTTGTATGGATTGTGTTGGGACATGGATTTGAGCCGTGGCTTCAAAGAGAGAAAGAGAGATAGAAATTTTTTTTTTTACCAAGTGTTTTATGCAATGTGTGTTTATCTAACATATGTATACAAGTATATAAGGTGTAGGTCTAGTCAAGGGAATATGGTAAGGTCTTAGGGATGGGTCTTGGTCTTTTGGTCAAAGAGACAAGGCATAGGTTAGGTTTAAATGCAAGAGATGTACATTTGACCAAAGTGTAAGATTTCTTTCATTTTCTTGTATATAACTCTTTAATTTCGGCTAATATGAATAAGATATATGTGATGTTGTTGAGTAATTTTTATGTATTGGGTATAAATGTGGGTATTTGTTGAAGCGTAGAAAAGTTTTGGCGGTTCCGGGTATGCCTAAACGTATTTTATTGCGAAACGTAATCACTTTACGCAACCAATAAAAATAAAATGAACAAAGTTAATAATTATCTCAAAATAATTATTTAATACTTGCTTGATGTAAACGCTTAATTGTTTGATGCCCGTTTACATTGAACGCTAATTTTTAGCTTACGCGATTTAGCTTAACATTTACGATTTAAAGCAAACGCGTACAATACAAAAGGTACATTGTGGATTTATCGACGTCGTCAATGACTTGAAAACACAGGGTGTTATACATACTGATATTATTCATTTTTGTCATTTGGAAAAATGCCATTTCTGATATGTTTGTAATCTCTCATAGTTCTGTTTCACATCTGCAGTGCGGATGTCATCAAGAGTTTTGATTTTGAGGTTGGCATGAACATGAAATAAATTGATTGTCGTGTGATGGCCACACCTAGATACTGGCAAATCATTATAAAGGTTTGGGACTTGATAGATTTCAGTGGTAGGCTATACCTTAACGGGAATCGTGTAGCATCTCATCGAAGACAGACTATGTCGAAAATCAGGAGCAAGATAAAAGCTGCTCACTTTATTCGAGTTTCATGTCCTAGATACATGGACATCAAGTTATAATACGCATATATGTTGGTGTCTATCCATATTTTATATTGATATAATACGACTTAGCAGTTGTGTATCAGTATGTTTCGTTTTATATGTTTACGCTTGGGTTTTTTTAGCATTGTCAGATTTGAAGTATATCTTCTGTAAGAGTTGGTTTCTCATTGTACCTCCGAAGGATGTAGGTATACTCGCCTCTTTCAGTTTATTCTAAAGTAGATTGTGATGGAAATCTCGATGCTCGTGACATCATGGGATTTGGTCTTCCTACAGGGAGCGAGAGATCATTAATGAAGTGTGTCAGGCAAGAGCTAAAGCATGATTAAAATGATATAGAGATCTGCATTGACTAGATACCTGAATTATGCCCATTAATAAATGAGATACACGATTCTAAATTTGATTTCTAACTTTAAGGCCATTTTTTTAATACAACGAAAAATAAGTTTTCGCACATTCTGAATCTTCAAATTAATATTTAAGCTCATTGTTACAAGATAGCATCGACTAAACTGAAATCAGAAAAGCAAAAGTTTGAGAAGACCTGTATCGCCAATTGGTTTAATAATTCGAGGAAGTGCAAAACAACTTAATCAAAAACATCATGTCTATAGTGATAAACATTGAAGTTAAACCTAGTTGTTGGGGAGGAAGAACAAATGATGAATGTTTTGTAACTGATGAACCATGATGGATGCAGTTGTAACAACTGTGTATCTAAACTCCCCATTGTCTACTCAAATAAATATGGGTTTAGATCCTTTGCTAAACATATTGGTATGGTTTGTCCCAGAAAGTTAAAATGAAAACTGCATTGCAATTTTATTAAATTTTCAACACAAAAGGTTATGCAGACTATCAGAGTGAGAATTGTAAATGACATTAGTCATCCCTTTTTCATTAAATTTGGAATTAGTTATTAATTCAGATGAAACATGTTTAAATTATGTAAATAGTTAGTTATTGCATAGTTATTGCAATAACAATCGTTACATTAATTAAGGTACATAATATTTAAACACAGTTGACACGAAAACATGTATGCAATTTCTTCTTAGATTTGCATAGTTATCATAATATTTGCATAGTTATGGTTAATGTATTAATATGGTTATGTAACAATATTTGCAATTGCTTCTAGATAATTGCTTAAATATTATGATACACATATTATCAAGGTCATGATCCAACCTCCTAATAATAATATTATGATATAAAATTTTGGTTATCCTTTATATCATGAATAAGTCTTGCTAATCTAAACAAGTGACTTGAACCGGATCTCGATTAGCTCTTCCTCAAGACATGAATAGTTAGCAGAATCATTATGCAATCAATCATTATATGCAATCCCGGGCGAAAACATTTTAGATACAACCCGTGTGCATCGCACGGGTCTATATGCCTCGTAAGAATAAAAAATCAAACCAAACATATATAAATATAAAAGCATTTTAACACAAGGTCGAAACATGGACACATCATCACTAAACCAAATTTCCACATCCCAAACCCCTTCCCATGAATCCCCAAAAACCCCTAAAAAAGACCAAAAATGGCAACATCATTCTCATCACTACTAACCAAACCCTACATTTCACAGTTTGCAAGTTGTTAATGCATCTGCATATCTGTCTTTACGAAAGGACGAGTGTTCTGCCTTTCACCATTGCAGTATGGATGTGCGGATTCGGGTATGCTCTATTGCCATCATCTTTAGAAGTTTGTTTTTCACGTGATTTTGGTCCCCAATTTAGGGTTTACATATGCTTGATTTGTTACTTTAGGTTTTCTAATTTCAGCTTTTTTAGTCTAATGTCTTTTTTATATTTGGTTTAAGCAGGTCTTGGCAACAGACCCTAAAGATACCGTGTGCAAGAGAATTTGGAACACTTAATTGAGGTGATGAATAAGAAATGCACGGGTCGTCAAGCTAAAATTAAGGTAATTCCATGTACTATGTTTTGGGCATAGATATTTGTCTTTTGAGCCTTTTCAACTACTTCTTAAATCTAACTTAAAGAGAACATATGTTTTGTAGTTGGGGAAATGCTCTCATTTTTATAAACTAAAATATTGTAAAAACCATCTTCGCATTTAGGGGTGGGTGTTAATCGGGTCGGGTTTGGGTCAAACGGGTCGGGTCCAAGTCGGGTTGGGTCAAGTCTGTACCGTTTACAAAATCACATATTTCATTTTCAAAACTATAGGTTGCTTCATGTAATGTAAGACAATAGATGTATAAGAACTAGCTAGAAGTTACATTTACATGTTGTTAGTGACGTTAAACAATAAGATATTATTGCAATCTTACACAATCATTACTCTCAAGCTCTGTTTAGTTACCGGTTATGCAAAGCAAGAATTTGTTCACTCTATGAATGTGACAGACAATCAAGGATGTTTAGTATCATTTCAATGTGTAATTCAGTATAACTATAGTATCTCATTAGCATGATGCATCAGTAGGTGTAGACCACAAGGGCCAAGGCATATACCATGTAACAAATTTGCATCCGTAAGCAAATTGCAACTTACCACAACTTTCATTAGTAGGCAAACTATAACATTGCATCAGTAGGCAAAGTTGCCATGATTAGAACAATAAAAAAACTACATACTTGTGCTTACAAATGGACCATTTCACTTCTACTTTCAAATAAAAATAAGAATCGGTAGGCAAAGTTTACATCGTTAGATGAACCATTTTACTCACTCTTTTATGGTTAATATTATTTTTAGAGTTATTATCCGTGTACTAGCCATTTAAAATTAAACTCTTATAGTTCATCTATTTTGACCTGTGATTCGGTTCGTCCATTTGGCCACTGATACTTGAAAAGTTATGAAATTGTATGCAATGTTTAAGCCATATTTGCATTTGCGGGTATATGATCAAATAATAAGTATTGATAGAGCACTTGTGACTGTGCTTTTAGCTAATTTATTCCATTTTTTTATAAATTTACATTTTAATTAGTCTCTTATGATATTGTTTATTGTTAAATGGAGCATGATTGATGACACATAATTTGGCTTGCTAAATGAACCAGGGAGAGAAGGAAAGTTTATATCATGGTTTTTGTTGCTTATGTTTTTGTTTTCAATAAATGCTCTTCATAATTCTAGCTAAATTCAAGACTAATTCCTATCAGCTAATTTTTTAGTACCCTTAAAAAGTTTAGGAAATGTATTTGGTTTAGGAGATGTATTGAACTCGAATGAGAGAATAAATTGCATAACCGTAGTCATACATGTTTTGTCAAACTTTTAAATTTTGTAATTTCATCCATGTCATAAGGAAATAATCTATAATAACGTTTGTCATCTCTACCTACATCATGACTTTGTGTAAAAAAAATTATACAGCCCGTATATTACACGTGGTTTTTAACTAGTTTTCTATTCAAAGTTATTTACTTATTAGAAAAACACAAAACATACTTTAACAACAATCCAAAATCAATCACAAATCAAACCAAAACATATAAAAACATCTCAACAGAAGGTTAAAACATAGACACATCATCACTAAACCAAATTTCCACATCCCAAACCTCTTCCCATAAATACCCGAAATACCCCAAACCCCTAAAAAACCAAAAATGGCAACATCATTCTCATCATCATCATCATCATCATCATTCTCATCATCATCTTCACTACTAACCAAACCCTACATTTCACAGTCACCTATCAAATTCACAAATTTAACCAACTTGAGACCAAACCCATCTCCCATTTTGTGTGTTATGTCAAACCCTTCAACGAATTTAACGGGCCGTGACCGGTGGTGATCAGAACGTTATACCCTTAAGGCTTGATAATCTTGGCAAGATTTGGTAAATATTTGGGGGAAGTAATAGGTTCAGGAGAACTTTGATGTATTGCTCTTATACTGAACTTACAACAGATCTATAGAGCACTTTCGCTCTCTGATACACATCAACTATTCATTCAATTTAGCTTGGTTGATTGATTTTGTGATTTTTATAGATCAAATTGTGTGATTCTTTAATGGTGTGATTGATTTTTAGTAATGAAATAAGATGTGATTTTTATAATGTTATTGTGTTTGTGGCTAGCTAGAAATTTAGATTACTAGATTCAATCTAATCCTAACAAATAGTGTGCAGTTGTTTTTCTTGTTCAAATTGATTAATGCTTGAAATTTGAAGTTTTTGAAGTGATTTTGTGAACCTCCATTGATAAAGATCTAATTTTCATGTTTGTTGTGTTTCTGGGGTTAGTTTTTTTATTTCATTGTTTGTGCGGCGGTGGATATGTATTTGATAGAGATGAATTAAGTGATGTATGGAATTGAGTTCAGGTCGAAAAAGCTAATTATTTGTATAAATGTATGGATTTGAGGTGACCCGGATGCAGGATGAGATTTTGTATGAATTTTGTGGTGAATCATTAGAGTTTCTAATCTGGATACACAAGTAAGAATTTTTTAGTGATGATGTACCTAATATTTTGATTAGGAAGATTGTTCATATTGGCAATATACATTCAGATACATACCTAGTAATAAAGTAATAGCTGCAACTGATGACACTTTATTTTATCTATCGAAACAAGAATGAAGTAATGAGCGTTGTTGTTTTTGGTTTAAAAAGTAGTATGTTACTTTGGATAATATTCAAAGTCTGGTGTTTTTATTGATAACAGTGAAATTATGTTGCTAGTTTCTGCAATTATACCAACACGTTTACGGTTTACCTATTTGACCTTAAATATAAAACAGAACCCGAGTCGACTCATTCATACTTTCGAGTAGTGCTAACAAGTAATGTCGTGGAAGTATGGAACTTAATATTGCTTTCAAACCAAAAGTCCCAAAGCCTTGGATTATTGGGAGTCCTACCGTTTGAGTTCCACCTTGGTGAATAATGTCTTATGTGTTATGTTTCAAGTTTTAAGTATATTGCACTAATTTTAGTATTAATTGGTGCAAGTGCAGAAGGAGTTGAGTTCCATACTAAAAGACTACGTTGGTAGAGAAAGTCCCCTATATTTTGCTGAAAAACTTACAGAACATTATAAACGTCCCAACGGTGAAGGGCCAGAAATCTACCTTAAGAGGGAAGATCTTAACCATACGGGTGCACATAAGATCAAAACAATGGCGTTAGCCCAAGCTTTGCTGCTAAGATGTTGGGTAAAGAACGTATTCCCCCCAATTGGCTGAAACCGAGCTGGTCACATGGAGTTGCAACTGCAACAGTAATGTGCACATTCGGGCTGAAATGTTATTATTTATATGGGGTGCTATGAATGGAAAATGGGCACATAACGAGTTCAGAATGAAGGCTGCTTGGAGCAGAGGATTGTTACACGTTACGCTTATGTAACTGTTATTTGAAAAATTATATTATTCTTAAATAGCATGCACGTATTTCCTGCCACATAACAACGAATTGATTGTTCAGAAAAAGATACAAGTAAGTTTGATCTGTGGCCCAAATTGATTTGCAGGATAATGTAGTATCACATTTGTAACCCGTAAAAGGCACATAATAGATACAATAAAAAAAGCTTCTGTTCCATATGCGGAGACAATAATCGTGGCCTAACATGGTAAATTTATTATAGGCGTAATAGTTTACCTCCTTCACAATCTAACACTCAAATAATTATCTAACAATCGAATTGTAATTCTTCTAAGTACAAATTCAAACACTCAAAAGTAGTAAAACCTTTTTCATGACCTTTAGACAACTTTTATCCACATAGCGCCACCAATTTGTGCCATTAGATAGTAGACTTGCACGACTATACACCTAGTCAAGTCATGGTAGCTAAAATCAAGGTTTCCCCATAGCATCAAACTGCGAGCTGCATTGCAATTTAACTGTATAATATTGTTCAGTTTTGACGTCTAAGATATTATCTTTTATCACCAACTTACATAAAAAGGTTGAAAATTACAATTGGTTTTATATTTTTGGTTACTGTTAAGCTTTATCCGTAAGTCAATGAAAGTACGATCGGAAACTTGGTCTGTGTGTTTGCACTCCTAACGTATTGCCTAAATGTAATGTAGTCTAACATAGGGAAATAGCATCCTTCCTATCTTAACTATTTGCTTAGTCTGTGTTTTCCTCACTAAAAAAGACCATGCTTTTCTCTGTAATACATGGTTAATGCAGTACACACACATCTGTGGGACATGCCACTATAATTAGGACCAGCTACAATATCAGAAAAGCCATACAGGACTGGGTTACCAACGTTGAAACTACCCATTACATCTTAGGTTCAGTTGCTGGGCCACACCCTTACCCCATGAAGGGTACATACTGAATATCCATGCATTAAATCGTGTAAAGTAACTAGAAAGACAAGGCTATTGAAAAATGGAGGTGGTACAAGCCAGATGTGTTGGTTGCCTTGTGTTGGTGGTCGGTTCTTAATCCATGTCCTCTTTCACGAGTTTGTTGATGATAAAGATGTTAGGTTGATTGGTGTTGAGGCTGCGGGTTTTGGGTTAGATAGTGGAAAGCATGCGGCTACTTTGACTAAAGGGGAGGTTGGTGTATTGCATGGTACTAATGAGCTAATTGAAACAAGATGATAGATTGGAAGATAATCGAGCCTCTTCTAACTTAAAGTCGCAGGTAAAACGAATATCTTTGTCTCCACACTGAAGTAAACATATACGGGAAAATACATCACACACACACTTTTGAGTTGGATTCTTTTTACAAAATATACCATTTTTTCCTCGTTTATTTCAACACGACCGTAGTATCTTGAAAAAAAAAAGGTATAATATTGTAACAAGACCACACACATAAATTTCTAACTATAATGTCTAAATTCTATGCAGATTGGATTACCCCAGTGAGTTGGACCCGAGCACAGCTTCTGACACGACGTAGGAAACCGATGCTACGAATATCACTAGTAACACTGATGAAGAGGCAGCGGAAGTATGTAACACTAATGTTTATATATTTCCATTAGAAGGGCAAAATGGCCGGGATGTGTTTATGGATCGAAACGGTTTGGGTCTATGGGTCAGAAACGATTGGCGTTGAACCATGGCGAAAAACGTCGATTGGGATGCGCAGTAGGTACAAGTTTGACTTGCCAAACACACTATTATATTTGTATGATTATCATAAAGCGTGTGGACCAAAACATAAACATGAAAGGTATTGAGATACACACATGATCAGGTCTAAAATAGGCCAAACGGACTCAGAAGGGCAATCATCTATATATATATATAGGATAAAGATCAAATAAAAAGACAAATATCCGTGAGAAGGATAAAAAGAAAACTTTTTTAAAAAAAGTTCTCAAAAGATTCCAAATAAATTCCACAAAATCAGGTATGTTGGTGCATAAAACTTTTGTAAAAGAAGTTTTTCTAATTTTGAGTTTTCAAATGTTTTTTTAATGCACAAAAAAATAAAATTTGATGCACAAAAAATTTTTGATGCTCAAAATTTCAACTTGTTATAGTTTGATGCGCAATAAAATTTTGATGCAAAAATTCAAAAGAATTTGGGTACAAAAACGGATTTTTGATGCACAAAAAAGCGATTTAATGCACAAACGTTTTTTTTCCTAATTTTTTTCGGTAAAAGTATCAACTTTAAAAAAAACTTCCTTCACAACTTTTTCATGCACCAACATACACGATCTTGTGAAATTTTTTAGAATTTTTTAAGAACTTAAAAAAAATTCTTTTTATCCTTCTCACGGATATTTGTCTTTTTATTTGATCTTTATCCTACTATATATAGTATATTAAAATAATAGTATATATATATATATATATATATATATATATATATATATATATATATATATATATATATATATATATATAACCATTAAAATTTTATCCTAATATAAAAAAACACTTTTTATGCTTCAAATATTTTTTTTTCTAAATATCTATGAATTATTTTTAATTAAATGGTGTAATTCGGGTCAACCCGAAAACCGAACCGAATTCAAGTTCGGTTTTCCTTCGGTTCGGTTTTCGGGTTGACCCAAAAAAAAAATTAACCGAACTATCCGAACCGATTTTTAACTGAACTAACCGAACCGATCAACACCCCTAGTGGGGCTATTTTGTTACATGCCTCACTCAAAAAAGGTTAGATTAACATTTTTCCCAATTTTCGTATTTTGTTCAAGTAAACAAACACAGGAAATACTAATATGGAAAGTTATTAGAACACATTCTGCTTTCACAACTTGTTTAAGAAAATCTTTATTCATTAAGCAAACGGTACATGATATAACAAAAACTAACGCTTCTCCAAAAAGCACATGGTCTGAATACAGTATATTTTCCCATCTATCCAATTGTTCTGGAGGTTAAGTTCTTGACATCAAACCTGTAAGTATTTTATCGCGGTATGAACATCTTTGTCTCCCCTCCCTTTCAATTAAGAACAACTTTGGTACCATTTGGTAGCGTCGGGCATAGTTTTTCCAGATAAGCCAGTGCATGCGATGTTTCTAAAGCTGGGATTATGCCTTCGAGTCTAGACAGTCTCTTAAACGCTGCATATAATCACCCAAAAACCAATTAGCGAAAGAAAATCGAGAATACGAGATACGGAAAAAAGTGTTGGGTGGTCAGCCCGACTTCTTTCGACATAAACTTGCCCTACTGAGGTCCCGATGGCCCATTTTGCCTATCATTATATCTCAACTTTCATGTTTATGTTTTTTGTCCCACGCTTATAATCAACACATTAATAGTGTGTTTGCAAGTCAACACGTACCTACCCATCCCAATCCGTTTTCACATGTTTCAACCCAATCCGTTTCGACCCATAACCCAACCCGTTTCGACCCATAACCCATCCCGGCCATTTTGCCACCTCTAAATGAAAATATAAACATTAGTTGTTACATACCTTCCGCTGCCTCTTCATCAGTGATACTATGATATTCAGCACGGCCTACATCCTTCAGAAAGCTGTGCTCGGGTCCAACTCCAGGGTAATCCAATCTGCAATAGACATATAGTTAGAAATTTAGGGGACTAAGATGATCAAAAGAATATCATATCAGATTAATACCAATATAACACTTTTAAGTGGGTCTTGTTACAATATATACCTTTTTTTTTCAAGATACACGGTTGTGTTGAAATAAACAGGAAAAAAGGTATATTTTGTAAAAGATCCAACTCAAAAGAGTTGTATTGGTAATTTTCCCGTATATTACATTCAGTGTGGAGCAAAGATATTCGTTTTACCCTGCACTAATAGAATGAGGCTCGATTATCTGTCCATCATCATCTTGTAACAAATAGCTCATAGCACCATGCAATACACCAACCTCCCCTTTAGTCAAAGTAGCCGCATGCTTTCCACTATCTAACCCAAAACCCGCAGCCTCAACACCAATCAACCTAACATCTTTATCATCAACAAACTCGTGAAAGAGGCCCATGGCATTAGACCCACCACCAACACAAGCAACCAACACATCAGGCTTACCACCCCATTTTTCCAAAGCTTGTTTTCTAGTTTCTTTACCGATTACTGCATGGAATTCACGTACCATCATGGGGTAAGGGTGTGGCCCAGCAACTGAACCTAAGATGTAATGGGTAGTTTCAACGTTGGTAACCCAGTCCCGTATGGCTTCTGATGTAGCGTCCTTTAATGTGGCTGTCCCAGAATGAACTGCTCTAACCTGCATTACATAGAAAGCATGGTCTTTTTTACGTAGGAAAACACAGACATAAGCAACATAGTTAAAGATAGGAAGGAGCTATTCCCTATAGACACATACATTACAATCTAGACAACACACAACCAAGTTTCCTCGTACTTTCCATTGACTTGGATAAAGCTTAACAGTCACCAAAAATAAAACAATTGAATTCAACCTTTTTATAAGTTAAAAAAGATAATATCTTAACCAAAACTGACAATAATATACGTTAAAAATGCAACCAGCCCATTTTGATGCTATGGGGAAACCTTGATTTTAGCTACCATGACTTGACTAAGTGTATAGTCGTGCAAGTCTACTATCTAATGGCCACAAGGTGGCAATGTGATAAAGTAGTCTAAGGTCATGAAAATTTACTATTTAGAGTGCATGATGTACTTAGAAGAATTACAATTCGATTGTTAGATAATTATTTGCTTAGATAGTAAGGAGAAACTACATACTCTATAATCAATTTACTATTTAGGCCACCGATTATTGTCCCGCATATGGAACGAAGCTTTTTAATTGTATCTATTATGTGCCTTCTTACAGGGTTACCAATGTGATACTACATTATCCTGGCAAATCAATGGCACAGATCTAACTTACTTGTATCTCTGAACAATCAAACGTTGTTAAGTGGAGGAAATACGTGATGCTATTTAAGAATAATATAATTTTCAAAACAGTTAACATAAGCGAACGAGTAACAAACCTCTGCTCCAAGCAGCTTCATTCTGAACACGTTAAGTGCCTGTCTTTCCATGTCATTAGCACCCATATAAATAATACATTTCAGCCCGAATCGTGCACATACAGTTGCAGTTGCAACTCCATGTTGACCAGCTCCGGTTTCAGCAATGATACGTTCTTTACCCAACTTCTTAGCCAGCAAAGCTTGGGCAACCGCATTGTTGATCTTATGTGCACCCGTATGGTTAAGATCTTCCCTCTTAAGGTATATCTCAGGCCCTTCACCATTGGGACGTTTATAATGTTCTGTAAGTCTTTCAGCAAAATATAGGGGACTTTCTCTACCAACGTAGTCTTTTAGTATGGAACTCAACTCCTTCTGCACTTGCACCAATTAATACTAAAATTAGTGCAATATACTTAAAACTTGAAACATAACACATAAGACATTATTCACCAAGGTGGAACTCAAACGGTAGGACTCCCAATAATCCAAGGCTTTGGGACTTTTGGTTTGAAAGCAATATTAAGTTCCATACTTCCACGACATTACTTGTTTAGCACTACATCGAAGTATGAATGAGTCGACTCGGGTTCTGTTTTATATTTAAGGTCAAATAGGTAAACCGTAAACGTGTTGGTATAATTGCAGAAACTAGCAACATAATTTCACTGTTATCAATAAAAACACCATACTTCGAAAATTATCCAAAGTAACATACTACTTTTTAAACCAAAAACAACAACGCAATTACTTCATACTTGTTTCGATTAGATAAAATAAAAGTGTCATGTGTGCAGCTGTTACTATTATTACTAGTATAGTATCTGAAAGTATATTGCCATGACCAATCATTCCTACTCAAAATACTATTGTACAATATCACTAAAATAATCTTAACTTGTGTAACCAGATTAGACACTCTAATTATTCACAAAATTCATACAAAAATCTCATCCTGCCATCCGGGTCAGCTCAATCCAACCATTTATACAAATAATTAGGCCTTTTCGACCTGAACTCAATATCCATCCCTCCACTTAATCATCTCTAAATCCAAAATACATACCCCCGCGCATCAAAAAAGAAATAAAAAAAAACACACACCCAGAAACACAACCAAACATGAAAAATTAGATCTTTATCTATGGAGTTCAACAAAAATCACTTCAAAAACTTTCAAATTTCAGCTTAATCATATCTACAAAAAAAAAAAAACACATTTTAGGATTAGATTGCATCTATTAATAAATTCTAGCTAAACCCACAAACACAAAAACATAAAAAATCACATCTTTATTACAAAAAAACTCAAATCACACCAATAAAAATCACAAATTTATCAAAAAAATCACAAAATCAATCAACCAACTAACCAACCTGAAAGTCATTATCAGAAGCAAGTGCTCTAAAAGCATCTTCAAGTTCAGTAAGAGCATACATCAAAGTCTCAGGAACATACTTCCCCCCAAATTTACCAAATCTGCCAAGATTATCAGGCCTTAAGGGTATAACCGTTTGATCACCACCGGTCACGGCCGTTAAATTCGTTGAAGGGTTTGACATAACACACAAAATGGGAGATGGGTTTGGTCTCAAGTTGGTTAAATTTGTGAATTTGATAGGTGACTGTGAAATGTAGGGTTTGGTTAGTAGTGAAGAAGATGATGAGAATGATGATGATGATGATGATGAGAATGATGTTGCCATTTTTGGTTTTTTAGGGGTTTGGGGTATTTCGGGTATTTATGGGAAGAGGTTTGGGATGTGGAAATTTGGTTTAGTGATGATGTGTCTATGTTTTAACCTTCTGTTGAGATGTTTTTATATGTTTTGGTTTGATTTGTGATTGATTTTGGATTGTTGTTAAAGTATGTTTTGTGTTTTTCTAATAAGTAAATAACTTTGAATAGAAAACTAGTTAAAAACCACGTGTAATATACGGGCTGTATAATTTTTTTTACACAAAGTCATGATGTAGGTAGAGATGACAAACGTTATTATAGATTATTTCCTTATGACATGGATGAAATTACAAAATTTAAAAGTTTGACAAAACATGTATGACTACGGTTATGCAATTTATTCTCTCATTCGAGTTCAATACATCTCCTAAACCAAATACATTTCCTAAACTTTTTAAGGGTACTAAAAAATTAGCTGATAGGAATTAGTCTTGAATTTAGCTAGAATTATGAAGAGCATTTATTGAAAACAAAAACATAAGCAACAAAAACCATGATATAAACTTTCCTTCTCTCCCTGGATCATTTAGCAAGCCAAATTATGTGTCATCAATCATGCTCCATTTAACAATAAACAATATCATAAGAGACTAATTAAAATGTAAATTTATAAAAAAATGGAATAAATTAGCTAAAAGCACAGTCACAAGTGCTCTATCAATACTTATTTACTATTTATTGTGATCATATACACGCAATAATGCAAATATGGCTCTTAAACATTGCATACAATTTCATAACTTTTCAAGTATCAGTGGCCAAATGGACGAACCGAATCACAGGTCAAAATAGACATGAACTATAAGAGTTTAATTTTAAATGGCTAGTACACGGATAATAACTCTAAAAATAATATTAACCATAAAAGAGTGAGTAAAATGGTTCATCTAACGATGTAAACTTTGCCTACCGATTCTTATTTTTATTTGAAAGTAGAAGTGAAATGGTCCATTTGTAAGCACAAGTATGTAGTTTTTTTATTGTTCTAATCATGGCAACTTTGCCTACTGATGCAATGTTATAGTTTGCCTACTAATGAAAGTTGTGGTAAGTTGCAATTTGCTTACGGATGCAAATTTGTTACATGGTATATGCCTTGGCCCTTGTGGTCTACACCTACTGATGCATCATGCTAATGAGATACTATAGTTATACTGAATTACACATTGAAATGATACTAAACATCCTTGATTGTCTGTCACATTCATAGAGTGAACAAATTCTTGCTTTGCATCACCGGTAACTAAACAGAGCTTGAGAGTAATGATTGTGTAAGATTGCAACAATATCTTATTGTTTAACGTCACTAACAACATGTAAATGTAACTTCTAGCTAGTTCTTATACATCTATTGTCTTACATTACATGAAGCAACCTATAGTTTTGAAAATGAAATATGTGATTTTGTAAACGGTACAGACTTGACCCGACCCGTTTGACCCGACCAGCCCGACCCGATTAACACCCACCCCTAAATGCGAAGATGGTTTTTACAATATTTTAGTTTATAAAAATGAGAGCATTTCCCCAACTACAAAACATATGTTCTCTTTAAGTTAGATTTAAGAAGTACTTGAAAAGGCTCAAAAGACAAAAAACATACATGGAATTACCTTAATTTTAGCTTGACGACCCGTGCATTTCTTATTCAATCACTCTTCAATTATGTGTTCTCCAAATTTCTATTGCACACGTATCATTTGGGTCTGTTGCCAAGACTCTAGACTTAGATTCCATATATAAAAGGACATTTAGACTAAAAAGCTGATAAATGAGTAAACCTAAAGTAACCAATCAAGCATATGTTAAACCTAAATTGGGGACAAAATCACGTGAAAAATCCAAACTTCTAAGATGATGGCAAATAGAGCATACCCGATTCCGCACATCCATACTGCATTGGTGAAAGTGCAGATACACTCGTCCTTTCTCGTTAAAGTACAGATGTTTGCAGATGCATTAACAACTTGCAAACTGATGAAATGTAGGTTTGGTTTTTAGTGCATGAGAATGATGATTGCCAATTTTTGGTCTTTTTTAGGGTTTTTGGGAATTATGGGAAGAAAACGAAAAAAGAGAAAAGGGTTTGGGATGTGGAAATTTGGTTTAGTGATGATGTGTCCATGTTTCGACCTTGTGTTAAAATGCTTTTTATATTCTTTAAATGTTTGGTTTGTTTTTTATTCTTACGGGCTTACTAGTCCTCCGTGCGATGCACACGGGTTGTATCTAAAATGTTTTCGCCCGGGATTGCATATAATGATTGATTGCATAATGATTCTGCTAACTATTCATGTCTTGAGGAAGAGCTAATCGAGATCCTGTTCAAGTCACTTGTTTAGATTAGCAAGACTTATTCATGATATAAAGGATAACCAAAATTTTATATCATAATATTATTATTAGGAGGTTGGATCATGACCTTGATAATATGTGTATCATAATATTTAAGCAATTATCTAGAAGCAATTGCAAATATTGTTACATAACCATATTAATGCATTAACCATAACGCTCATGAATAACATATTATGATAACTATGCAATATCTAAAAGAAATTTGTCTTACATGTTTTCGTGTCATCTGTGTTTAAATTTTATGTTACCTTAATCTCAATGTAACGATTGTTATTGCTATGAACATATCAATAAACTAACTATCTACATAATTTAAACATGTTTCATATGAATTAATAAACTAATCCAAATTTATGGAAAAAGGATGACTAATGTCAATTTACCAATTTCACACTCTGATAGTCTGTCAGAAACCTTTTGTGTTGAAAATTTAATAAAATTGCAATGCAGTTTTCATTTTAACTTTCTGGGACAAACCATACCAATATGTTTAGCAAAGGATCTAAACCCATATTTATTTGAGTAGACAATGGGGAGTTTAGATACACAGTTGTTTCAGAATTGCATCCAATCATGGTTGCATTAGTTTACACAAACCATCTTATATTTGTTCTTCCTTCCCGCCCAAACAACTAGGTTTAAATTAAACTGTTTATCAACGATAGACATGATGTTTTTGATTAAGTTTTTTTGCAATTATCGATATCTATAAAACCATTTGGCGATTCAGGTCTTCTGCAACTACTTTGCTTTTCGTGATTTCAGTTTAGAGTCGATGCTATCTTGTACATGAGCTTAATATTTTAATTTGAAGATTCAGGAATGTGCGTCAACTCTTATTTTTTGTTGTATTAAAAAAATGGCTTAAAGTTAGAAATCAATTTAGATTCGTGTGTCTCATTATGAATGGGTCTATAATTCAAGTATCTAGTCAATGCAGTCTCTCTATATCATTTTAATCTGTTTAGCTCTTGCCTGACCTCACTACATTAATGATCTCTGCGCTCCTGTAGGAAGGACCAAATATCCATGATGTCCGAGCTTCGAGATTTCCATATCAATCTACTTTTGATTAAACTGAAAGAGGCGAGTATCCCTACACTTCGGACGGTACAATGAGAAACCTACTCTTACTAGAAGATATACTTCAAATCTGGACAATGCTAAAAAACCCAAGCAGTAAACATATAAAACGAAAATACTCGATACCACAACTGCTAGTCGTATTATATCCAATATATAAATATGATAGACACCACATTTTTGCCGTTATTATAACTGATGTCCCATGTATCTAGGATCATAAAACTCGAATAAAGTGAGCGTTTTATCCTTGCTCCTGTTTTCAGACATAGTTGTCTTCGATAGATGCTACTCGATTCCCGATAAGGTATGGCTACACTGAAATATTATCTAAACTCCACACAAACCTTATAATGATTTGCCAATATTAGTGTGGCTCATCACACGACAATCAATTATTTCCATGTTCTTGCCTGTACATATTTTCTTCTTTTTTAGGTCATTTTTACGACAATCTATTATTCGTCTATATTTTTTTGGTTCCGATTCGCTGTTACTTTTAAATTAACTTTTCATCCTGCCATCCGGGTCAGCTCAATCCAACCATTTATACAAATAATTAGCCTTTTTCGACCCGAACTCAATTCCACCCCTCACTTAATCATCTCTATCAAAATACATATCCCCCGCGCGCAAAAATGAAATAAAAAAACTAACCCCAGAAACACAACAAACATGAAAATTAGATCTTTATCAATGGAGGTTCACAAAATCACTTCAAATTTCAAGCTTAATCATATTAACAAAAAAAAACACATTTTAGGATTAGATTGCATCTATTAATAAATTCTAGCTAAACCCACAAACACAAAAACATAAAAAATCACATCTTTATTACTAAAAACTCAAATCACATCAATAAAAATCACAAATTTATTAAAAGAATCACAAAATCAATCAACCAACTAACCAACCTGAAAGTCATTATCAGAAGCAAGTGCTCTAAAAGCATCTTCAAGTTCAGTAAGAGCATACATCAAAGTCTCAGGAACATACTTCCCCCCAAATTTACCAAATCTGCCAAGATTATCAGGCCTTAAGGGTATAACCGTTTGATCACCACCGGTCACGGCCGTTAAATTCGTTGAAGGGTTTGACATAACACACGAAATGGGAGATGGGTTTGGTCTCAAGTTGGTTAAATTTGTGAATTTGATAGGTGACTGTGAAATGTAGGGTTTGGTTAGTAGTGAAGAAGATGATGAGAATGATGATGATGATGATGATGAGAATGATGTTGCCATTTTTGGTTTTTTAGGGGTTTGGGGTATTTCGGGTATTTATGGGAAGAGGTTTGGGATGTGGAAATTTGGTTTAGTGATGATGTGTCTATGTTTTTATATGCATTAACAACTTGCAAACTGTGAAATGTAGGGTTTGGTTAGTAGTGATGTTGCCATTTTTGGTCTTTTTTAGGGGTTTTTGGGGATTCATGGGAAGGGGTTTGGGATGTGGAAATTTGGTTTAGTGATGATGTGTCCATGTTTCGACCTTGTGTTTAAAATGCTTTTATATTTATATATATGTTTGGTTTGATTTTTTATTCTTATAAAAGAAAATGTGTTTTCCTAAGGGTAAAAGTCGAAAAATACCCACGAACTTTTTAAAATGTTTTGACATGACTAACGAACTAAATTTCGTCCTTACCAGACTAACGAACTTGTTTGTTTTATGACAATATGACCAATATGACCGGTTATATATCCACGTCATTAATTTTTTAATTTTTTTATTTCACGTCACCTTTTATCATTTCTTCTCCATTACCACAACATTTTTTTTCTGTATTACAAGATCAAAAGTATGGTACTTCTAAAAGTATTTAACAAAGTATGGTACTTCTAATGTATCATTCCATTTACTCGTTCACATTCATCCGTCCTAAAAGGTGTTACAAAGGCCAAAACCAAAACAAACCCTTTTCACAAAACAACATATTTGTTATAAATCCCAACAAAATTACGTAATCAATAGGCCAAAAAGGCCAAAATAAAGATCAAACCCTGGGTGCACACCACCTGTTTGTGAAAAGTCTCAATAGAAATAACAGGATAAATGAGACTCAAAATAGCCGCTAGGAGCAAGAGAGAGAACACAACCCTTAAAGGGTATAATCTATTTGGTTAAATGGTATGATAATTTGCAAAAATCTTGGTTTTTGTAATTTTGATTTTGTTTTGTCAGTGAAAATGGTCTGATTCAATCAACAAGATATTATGTCCAATGGTGATTTGATTGGTTATCATGTGGTATATGGGCGGTGGAATCGAGAAAGGAGTAGTTCGTCAGGAGGGTGGTGGTGGTAGTTGGGCGGTGGTGAGGATGAAGGAGATAACCTGGCTTTGACTTTTTTTTGGTCAAAAAGGTATAGATGAAGGAGTGGTGGAAGTGGAAATCCAATCTGGCATATTCATAAGCATTTATTTAATGGAAAAAAAATCGGTCCCACCAAAGAAGGTAACTGCCACGGTGTCGGTAAAAGTTTACGTTATGGGTGATATCAGAACAATATTTGAAAGTTCGTTGGTCTAGTAAGGACGAAATTTAGTTCGTTGGTCATGTCGGGACATTTTGGAAAGTTCGTGGGTATTTTTCGACTTTTACCCTTTTCCTAATAAGTAGTTGTAAGAGGATAATGACTTTATTGATTTTTGTATGTCTCTGTTACACAAAGATACAGATATATATAGGAGCCTATACAAAAGCTATTTTGGGTAAATATTGATTATCCACTAATCATGCTAATCACCAGCCAATCAATCATATTAATTGTACAGCTAATCATATGGATAACTACAAATTGAATGGCTAACACTCCCACGCAGTTTGAGCGAGAGGACACCGAACACTCAAACTGGAATGAAATTCCTCAAACAAAGCGGTAGGCAAGCCTTTAGTAAAGATATCTGCAAACTGATAGCGAGAAGGAACATGAAGAACCCGAACCTGACTAGTAGCAACCAAATCGCGAACAAAGTGAATATCAATCTCAATGTGCTTCGTACGCTGATGCTGAACCGGATTAGAAGATAAATAAATAGCACTGACATTATCACAGTAGACAAGCGTAGCGGAAGACAACGGAGTATGTAACTCACGCAATAAGTCGCGTAACCAACAGGTCTCAGCAACAGCATTTGCAACACCACGATACTCTGCCTCGGCACTGGAACGAGAAAGCGTCGGTTGACGCTTAGCAGACCAGGAGAGTAGATTGTTGCCAAGAAAGACACAGTAACCTGAAGTCGATCGTCTAGTAGTAGGACAGCCAGCCCAATCTGCATCTAAATAAGCCACCAAGTCGGTAGTAGAAGAGGAGAATAACTGCAAACCATAATCCAAAGTACCGCAAACATAACGCAAGATCCGCTTAAGAGCGGAAAAATGAGGCTCCCGAGGATCATGCATATGAAGAAAAACCTGCTGAACAGCATAAGAAATATCGGGTCTAGTAAAAGTAAGATACTGCAGAGAACCTGCAAGGCTCCGATAAAGTGTCGGATCAGAAACCACATCACCTGTAGTACCCAGCTTGGACTCAGTATCAACAGGAGTCCGACTGGGATTGCAATGAACCATACCAGCACGCTCAAGAATCTCAACTGCATACTTCATCTGAGATAAAAACATCCCCGAAGAATCCCGTGTAACGGATATGCCCAAGAAATAATTGAGAGAACCCAAATTAGTCATAGCAAACTCCTGATGCAAAGAACTAATAATCCGATGTAACAAATCTGAAGAAGAGGCCGTAAGCACAATATCATCCACATATAACAACAAATAAGCAGTATCCTTCCCTTGGTGAAAGATAAATAAAGAACTGTCACAACGACTGTGATGAAACCCCACCCTGGTAATATAAGATGCAAATCGCTGAAACCAAGCGCGAGGGGCATGCTTGAGCTCATAAATAGAGCGCTGAAGCAAGCACACATAATCAGGATGAGTAGAGTCCTGAAAACCGGGAGGCTGATGCATGTAAACAGTCTCAGATAAGTTCCCATGTAAAAATGCATTCTTGACATCCAGCTGATGAACCGGCCAATGTCGAGAAGCAGCCAAACTAAGAACCGTACAGATGGTCTCGGGTTTAAAAATCGGGCTAAAAGTTTCATCAGCATCAACACCCTCTAATTGAGTGCTACCATTAGCCACCAGCCGAGTCTTGTAGCGACTAAGCGTACCATCGGCTAAATATTTGTGACGAAAAAGCCACATACACCGGACAACATTGACATCCGGTGGTCGAGGGACAAGAGTCCAAGTACTGTTTTTAATTAGTGCATTATATTCACCTCGCATAGCAGAGTGCCAATTGACATCATTAAACGCTTCACGATAGGATCTGGGTAAAGGAGAGACCGAAGACACGTGCAAAGTAAGACGCTCAACAAGACGATTAGTCCCGACACGAAAACGAGTAACCATGTGGTGAACCGAATCAGGGTTTGGGTAGGGGGTCCGGTATAATAGTAGGTGCGTGTTGGGCTGAATTAGGTGATGGAGGGGCTGCGTGGTCAGTTGATTGGGTCGAATGTGGAGTTATGGGTGTATGGGCCGACCCATCAATAATAGGGGTGATAGGGGATTGGGCCGATTGTGGAGTTATGGGGGTTTAGGCCGTCGGGGATAATAAGTGGGCCACGAGAGTTGGACTAGTGGGAGGTGTAGTAGGTTCGTGAACAGGAGGTTGGAAGGTGGAAACGGAAACGGAGGGTGGGTTAATATCGGGTTCATCTAGAAATGTGTAGGATGGTACCGTGGTAGATGGAGTGGAACCGTACGGGAAAACGGTTTCATCAAAAGTGACATGGCGAGATATAATAATTTTATTAGTGGTTAAGTCAAGACACCTATAGCCACGATGATTAGAGGCGTGACCCAAAAATAAGGAAGGTGTAGCACGGGGTTCAAGTTTATGGTTAGGGTATAAGTGGGGGTAGCATAAGCATCCAAAAGTACGCAAGAGACTATAGTCAGGTGAAGTGCCAAAAAGGCAGGTAAAGGGGACTTCATTGTTAATAGCGGTGGAGGGTAAAATCTTAAGGATGTGAACGGCCATATGAAGGGCCTCAACCTAATAAGTTGGTGGAAGTTTTGCTTGAAAAAGTAGAGTCCGAATAATGTTGTTAAGTGTGCGTACCATACGTTCAGACTTACCATTTTGTTGAGATGTCTTAGGGCATGAAAAACGGAATTGGATGCCATGAGTGTTGAAAAGGTCATGAAGGTTACGGTTGTCGAATTCACCACCATGATCACATTGAAAAGCACGAATTTCACACTTAAATTGAGTGCGAACATAGTTGCGAAATAATATAAATTTAGACAAAACATCAGATTTACGAACCAATGGATAAACCCAAACAAACTGAGAATAGTGATCTAAGAACAAAACATAGTATTGAAAACCTGAAAGACTCGGTATGGGTGAAGTCCACACATCCGAGTGAACAATGTCAAAACAAGAAGAAGCAATAGTATTTGAACTGACAAACGGAAGCCTCACATGCTTACCAAGCTGACAAGCATGGCATAGAACGGGAGGCTTCTCTTTATTACATGAAATGACATTATTAGACACTAGACGACGCAACACGTCACTTCCTGGGTGTCCAAGACGTCGGTGCCACATATGTTGACTAACAAGAAACGCATGCGGAATAGGAGAAGGAGCTGTAACAAGATAGAGATCCCCGGTGCTATCACATCGGAGGAGTACCTATCGCGTCATGAAGTCCTTAACAGAAAAACCAAATGAGTCAAATTCAATAGTACAATCATTATCTCGAACAAATTGACGGACGAAAATTAAATTTTTGACAATGTGAGGAGTGATAAGGACATTATTTAGACGCAAAGATTTTAAAGGAGTTGGCAAAATGCTATGGCCGGTGTTAGTGACGGGTATAGAGTGACCGTCACCAACCGAAACAGTTGAATACATACATGAATTAAGCACAGTACTTAAACTAGTAACATGATTATTTAAGTGAGAGCTGGCACCTGTGTCCATGTTCCAGGCACCGGTAGATGGGTCCTGAAGAGTCCCGGCAGTAAAAGCATGTGGTAACACGGTGGCCTGTCCCGAATTATGAGTAGCAGTAGTGGAACCGGGCTGAGGTGTTTGGGCCTGACCCACAGCCGAATACCCAACAGTAGATGATGCATAATGTGTTGGACCAGCAGGGTAAGAAACAAGGACGTGGGCTGGCATAGTAAACCCGGGTGGAGTAGTTGGGCCAGTAGGGCTTGGGCTTGCGTAGTAAGCAATGGGCCTACTAGGTGTAGTGGTTGGGCCAATAGATGGAGAAACAGTAGCATTCGACCCACTGCCAGTAGAAGACATATTCATACCCAAATTTCCCAATTGTGTAATTAATTTATTTAAGAGATCATGAGTGGAATTATCACTAGTGTTACGACCCTTATGAATCCCGCTATTAGTATTAGTCACACGGGCATTAACATCATGAACATATCGGCACGAAGCACCAAAACGACAATTTCCTTTGGCAAAATTGAAACATGGCTTCCAAGACTTACCTTGAGTAGTAGAGGAAGAACGGGAATTGTTGCTTGAGTCGGCCACGAAAACCATCAGAGAGGAAGAATCCATGGACGAAGAAAGCACCTTTGGCTTCAATCGCATTTCTTCGGTGAGTAACAAGGATTGCACCGTTTTGAGATCGGGAAAGGTATCCTTCCAATGCATGTACCCGCAAACATTGGCATATGTCTCTGGGAGGCCTTCAAGAGCATAGTGGATCACATCTTCATCATTAACATGAGCATCAAGGCTTGTGAGGATGTTGACAATAGAATCGATCTTTTGAAAATAAGACTCCATGCTTTGATCCCCAAGCTTGATGGAACGTAACTCCGCCTTCAAGGCGTTAGTACAGGACCTCTTATTGTCCTTGACAATTTCAGAAATAAGGCTCCAAGCCTCCTTCGCGGACTTAGGTCGTGCCAAAACAAGACGAGCACGAAGTGAGTCAAAAAGTGTAAAAAGGATCCATGAGAGCATGATTTTATCAATCTTGAGCTCCTCAGGTGTGAAAGGTGTCGGAGCACTTGTGTTGATGTCGGGAGCATGGGCACGAATAAACTTGACAACATCATAGCTTTCACAGAGTTGCTCAAAGAAGTATTCCCATGACCCGTAATTCCAGTTGTCTAGGTCAAGTTTGTCCGGTACTCGTGTTAAAAGATGGTGATGCGTAACCAAAGATAGTTTTTCAAACAGAGGCGTAGAGGGCTGTGAAACATCCGAACCAGTCATGATGCAAAGTAGGGATCGAAGGTTTTAGGATTAGGGTTTATATGGTTGTGGTACGATGAAGGTACTAATGAACACGAACCGAAGAACCAAACGAACCAATGGAAAAGTAGAACCAATAAAATGAACGATGATCAAGCACGTTCAAATCACGGCGTGACCTAAGCACGTCAAAACCAATAAATAAGACGTGACCTTTGCACGTACAAATCAAATAGTTACGTGACCTTAGCACACAAACAAACACGAAGATTAAAACATAAACTAATAGACGGTTTTAGGTTTTGATTTTAGGGTTTTTCAGGATCTGGAATGAGGCGTGATACCATGTAAGAGGATAATGACTTTATTGATTTTCCTATGTCTCTGTTACATAAAGATACAGATATATATAGGAGCCTATACAAGAGCTTTTTTGGGTAAATATTGATTACCCACTAATCATGCTAATCACCAGCCAATCAATCATATTAATTGTAAAACTAATCATATGGATAACTACAAATTGAATGGCTAACATTAGTAACTAATTTTGAATATAAAATGAAGAGGCGATAGACAACAAATTAAGAAGTTAAGTAGACATAAAACAAAAATAGGTTTTGGGCCGGTGACTTTATGTATATTTTAGGTTTTGGGTGAAAAGAAAAACTAAAATGGAAAAAATAAAAAGAATAAAACCACACACTTTAAATTAATATGAGAAGGAAAATTTTAAAAATACTATTTCATTATATATACTGTAGATATATATTATATATGTATTTGATAGTATATATACTATTTATATATATATATACTATAGTACTATACTATTATCAGAGTATATATATATTGTATATATTTAGAAATATATTTAAAACTGTGCGATTGTGTTTCTCTCTCTAGAAACTAGCCCAATCACAAGAATCATCACCCGTGTTATGAATTAAACGATCCTACATCTAGCTTGTTTAATAAAAATGTTGTGTTTGAGTTAAATTTTACAACTAATTTACTATATGCACACACCACACCCCATTTAACAAACAAACATGTCGTGTACACATTTTGATTAATTTCTTTTTTGGGGTAAAAAAGGTTTTCCCTGTAAATCTATTACTCTAAAAAACCGATTCAGTACAATAGATGTGGGTGAATCCCACATCTCAACCCGTTACATAGGCAAACTACTTCCATAAGGAAGGTACACTTATGACTAGACTATAAATGACACAAAATATCAAGTAATCTATTTCTTCTTTCGACCACGAACCTTAATATCAAAATTATCACATATAGATTGAATATTGTCAGGAATTTCCTGACCTTGTTCCAGGGTCGTAATCAACATCGTATGTGTTGTAGTCAGCCAGGGTCGTAGTCAACATTCCCATATGTTTCCCTCCATTGTTCCACCAAACTAATTGCCCCATATCCACCCTCGGACGGTTTGGAAGCCAGATAGCTTGCCATTTCATTATCAACATATTCAACTTCATCCTTACTACCCCGAGCATTTGAATAATCAACCTTCTCAAGAGGTTTACCATCATCATCCACAAGAACATATTTTCCCTCCATTAGCTATTTTTCAAGGACATTAATCTTTTCAACTATCGGGGAATAACGTTCCTCTTGCACCATAGAAGCCTTATTACCCATATATACTTCCTCAATAATCGGATCAACATTTAACGCCTCAAACGAGATACTAAGGGAAAATGTACCATTACCTGATGTCGGAGCATTCTTCTTACCAGCAGAAGGAGTCGTCCTTGGAGAGTTATTAGTCCCTCCAGTCGATTTCTTTGCTATAGGGCAATAATTGGTCTTTGGCTTCATAGAAACCAGTTTGAAAGCACCAGATTTCTTCTTTTTTACTTCAATAAAACCTTCATCATCAGCCCCTGATGACTGTTCCTTACCTTTTTCCATGCTATTCACCACTCGTTTAAGAGGAGCTTTTGGAAAATCATCAAGTGAGTGACCAAAGATCCAAGCATGTAACTACAAGAAGGTGTTTCCACGCGTATCAACACGAATTGTTTCTTTTTTATTTTTATTTTTTTTTTATTTGTTATATCATTTCCTTTAAGGTCTGGAGCCGCCATAACTAAATTATCACTAAAATCATTACAAGCATTGATTTCAATCTGAATTCTTGCATAGCTGCTCCGCCCTCGTGATTCCAAACATATGGAGTTCGTATATGAATCAAGCATCATTGATGTACCAATTTTAGTGACCATCAAGCTTAACACATCCGATGTGTAGGCAACCAACGATACATCATGGAATTTCACCCAAACAGGAACATGCGACAATTCTTCTTTAAGAAGACTCACGGAGGGCGACCATTTGTTAAAAAAAACAGGGATTCCATGAATCATCCATGGACCATCTCTAAGCACTGAATCAACACCCTCATTAGATGAGAACTTAAAAAAGAAAAAACCTTTCACCAACGTTACTTTCTTTAATTTATATTTTCCCAATTATAACGAACAAACCATTCGACATCAAGAAAAGCAAACATTTTGCCAATAAAATAACCGTAAAGTGAATCTTTCATTCTATCATTTACCTCATGAACCGAAGCCAAAGGTAACCAAAAATCATAATCAGCATCTTGTGGGATATTAGCTTCAATTTTATGTAAATTAGCCTTTGTAGAAGACGTAGGCCTAAGCTTAGTAGCATATGATGAGGGAACCTCATTAACAGGTTCAGTGCCACCTTTACTGCCTCTATTCTTATTGGCATTTAGGCTGGAAGACATAGGACTAACTATAGTAAAATACAAGATCGTCCCCATATCGATAATGTTAGGACTACCAGCTTGTATACCATCGTTTGCACTCAACCCCTCACCAATATTCGTATCAACGGTAGGGGTAGCAGCATTGTTTATCACATTAGAGGTGGCAGTAGGGTAACTCACAGAAGTACTGCTCACACCCTCTCCCCCAGTAACCACAGTTGGTGTCAGAAAAGTAACACCAGTCACACCCTCCCCCTAGTAACCACAGTTGGTGACGAGGTAACTTTATTCGTTCTGTTCTTATCACTTCCTCCATACGAACCCAAAAACCCAACTTTCATTATTAGACCATGTAGAAAAAGAACACACAAGAAGAACAACTACCGTCTATCTTCAGTTACATAAAAACCCTAATAAATCAGTGTTTATTAACAGCAAATTAACAACAACACTCTCACATAATACAGAAACATTAATCACAGACAAGAGAAGATTGGAACAAATCAAGAAACACAGAAACTTAAACCCCAAAACCTAGAATTCGACTAAAACCCTAAAAAGATAAAATCAATAATGTAACACCTTAGGGTAGTTACACACGATTGAATCATTAGGTTGGATTAGGATAATCAACGATAATAGGATCAAAAAGAAAATGATTATTTGTTAAAGGGTTTTTTTGGTCGCCACAATCACCAGAGGAGGTGTCGACTTTGGGTTTTTTTTTAAGTTCTTAGAAAATCAAGTTATGGATTTATTATTGAGAGGGTTTTGAGCCGTGGGTTAAAGGAGAGGAAAAGAGAGAGTGTTTTGCTTTTGTTTCACCAAGGAAATGAGAGATGTATGTGTTATCTTGCTAGTTACTTTCCTTATATACTTTTTGTAGCTAGATGCAATGAGGACTAGGTTCATAAAAGACACCATGAGGATTTCTAGGGAAAGTTGGTCAAGAGTACATGAAAGTCTTAAGAAAAATATCTCAATGTTCCTAAAACTAGAGAACATCCCATGAAATCAAGGAAATATGTTTTCTAACTAGATATTTCCTTGCCATTTATCTTGTATAAAAGAAAGAATTGAAGGTATACTTGTTATTAATAAGTTGTAAGTAAATGTAAGTTGTATACTTGTATCAATTGTATGTCTTGTTTATTTCTTTTATGTATATGGGGCGTCACATATGATATACTTAGGTAAAGTTTTATAAACTTTGTTCATTAGAAATAAAAATGGTGCGTATATTTATTTTGGTGGTTCCGGGTATGCCTAAATGTATTTTATTGCGAAACGTAACGTTTTACGCAACCAATAAAAATAAAATATAAAAAGTTTATTATTACTTTCGTAAAAATAATATAATGCTCGCTTGACGAAACTTTTATTCGTTTGGTGTCCGTTTACGCTAATTGATAATTTATAGCTTACGCGATTTAACTTAACTAATAAAATTAAAAGTAAACGCGTACGAAAAAATAATAATTAGTAAAATAGATGACGTAGTAAATGACCTAAAAATACAAAATGTTACAAATAGGATCAAAGAGAAAATGATTATTTGTTAAAGGGTTTTTTTGGTCGCCATAATCACCAGAGGAGGTGTCGACTTTGGGTTTTTTTTAAGTTTTTTAAAAGAGTTAATACCTGTTTGATTGATTTCCCCAACCAATTTAGTTTACATTGTGTCAATTTGTTAGATCAGGGTAGATAAGCAAGTCATGTATGTGTTACATAGGTTTTTAGAGGTGGGATGTTTATATAACATTATCATCTTTAAGAACAAATAGGTGAATCTTAGCTATCCATTATTTCATCATACAAAAAAACCCAATATTCCACATTTTTTTAAAACAACATATCTTGCAAACGGTAAATTGTCAAAGTATGAAAAATACACCATCGCAATGATGTATTCTTATCTTTCAGTAGACAAGCACTCTGATATATTTTTGAACATTTTTTAGTGTTGAAATTTCATCTCAGAAAAATCACACGTGAATTGTAAACGCACGTGTGATTTTACATTGAAAAGCTAATTCTTTTGAAAACCACATTTGTGGATCTATGTGTCATAGCACTACTGTTCATAACCCGTTTAATTCTATTAAGTAGCTCTACTGACTCATGTTCAAGGAAAATAAATGTATAAAACGTGAAAATTTCATAAATCACATGTGATTTTTAAAAGTAATGCCAATAATATTTTTATCTTCCAGTAGACGGTCATTTTCATATACTTTCAATGGTTTTTAATGTTGAAATTTCCGCCAAAAGTAATTACACGTGATTTGTAAAATCACTTATGATTTGTTGTTTTAAAATGGGCAAATCGCATAAAAATGTACCCATCTTAGGTTCAATTTCAATTAAAGGTACTAGTCTTTTTTTTCTTCTTAATTTAAGGTACCGATCTTTTTTTTCTGTTGCAATGTTGTACAATTAACAGGTTTGCAGGTTATATTTTTAACGACCGTTTATTTTATTATTGCATCGTTAGTCCTTTATATTAATGACCGTTTCTAATTAACTCAAAATTTGATTTTGTTAAAAAAAAATTCTACTTATTTTTAAAACTTATACATGTTTTTATACACACATTTTTTACACGTTTTTATACATGGTTTTATACACGTTTTTATACACACATTTTATACACGTTTTTATACACACATTGTTATGCATGTTTTTATACGCGCATTTTATACACGTTTTTATACACACATTTATGCACATTTTTATACACACATTTTTATACACTTAAATTCGACACTGACTCAAGTTAACAATAATTTTTAAATGCTATTATTTAATTCAATGTAGGACAAAAATTAATCTAAAGTAACTTATAATCAATATGGCAACACTAAGATAGAACAAAAACACATACACAAGTTATACTATTGACTGAGCTTCGTGAGCTAACAAGCAACATAACATATGAAGCGACATAAAATCAATATAACACTTACTTTCAATTGTTTTGGCATAATGATATTTAGATTTTTTTTTTAAGGTTTTGATGGATTAAAGGTAAGGTTCAAGTGTTTGAGTTGTATATTTAATAAGTAGGCTACTAGGATTCTTTTTATGGTAAATATAATTTAATTATGAGAAAAAAATATAAATTATTTTAGAATAATCGGTATCGGTTTCTGTGAACCGAGAACTGTTGGAACCGAACCGAATCGATCCAAGAACCAAAAATGTCAAATTCAAGAACCCGAAACTGAACCAACGGATCAGGTTCAGGTTAGGTCTTCAATGGTTCCGATCCGGTTCTTGGTTCTTTTTGCTCATCCCTACAATGTTGGTACAATTAACAAGGTTTGCAGGTTACGATTTTTAAACGACCATTTATTTTAATTATTCAATCGTTAGTCTTTTATATTAATGACCGTTTCTAATTAACTCAAAATTTGATTTTGTTAAAAAAAAATTCTACTTATTTTTAAAACTTATACATGTTTTTATACACACATTTTTTACACGTTTTTATACATGGTTTTATACACGTTTTTATACACACATTTTATACACGTTTTTATACACACATTGTTATGCATGTTTTTATACGCGCATTTTATACACGTTTTTATACACACATTTATGCACATTTTTATACACACATTTTTATACACGTTTTTATACACACATTTCTATTTACGTTTTTCTACATGCTTTTATTCACGATTTTATACATACATTTTTATAAACGTTTTTACAGACACGTTTTTGTGCATTTTTTTAAAAACGTGGATAAAATTGTGTATAAAAACGTGTGTATGAAACATGTCTAGAAAAATTTGTATAAAAATTGGTGTATAAAAACGTGAATAAAATCATGTAAAAAAACGTGTATAAAAATTTGTGTATAAACATGTGAATAAAAAAGTGCATAAAAACGTGTATAAAATGTGTGTATAAAAACGTGTGTATAAAAACGTGTATAAGTTTTAAAAATAAGTAGAATTTTTTTAACAAAGTCAAATTTTGAGTTAATTAAAAACGGTCGTTAATATAAAGGACTAACGATGCAATAATAAAATAAATGGTCGTTAAAAATGTAACCTGCAAACTTGTTAATTGTCCAACATTGCAAAAAAAAGATCGATACCATAAATTGAGAAAAAAACTAGTACCTTTAATTGAAATTGAACATAAGATGGGTACCTATTTATTCGATTTGCCCTTTTAAAATTCACGTGTGATTTTAAAAATCGCATTTGATTTCACATAATCACATGTGATTTTTAGAGTAACAAATCACGTGTGATTTCATAAAACCATAAATCGCATGTGATTTTACAAGTTCACGTATAATTTTTAAAGTAATAAATCACATGTGATTATTCTGTGCGGAAATTTTAAAAAAAAGTTCGTTGATGAGGTGTCATTTTATGCACTTTTTCGAGGTCATTTAACCCTTTAAATCATGCATTTATTCCCAAAATAGGTACTTAATCGTTCTTTTTCAGGTATTTAGCATTTGGAAGACATTTGGAGGAAATACACGTGACTTGGGCTCATTTGGAGAAGAAACAGACAAGATTACAGACCTACACCAACATCTCTCAAGATTATGTTCTCATCGGCTGAAGACGGCGTCACAAGATACACGTGACGCCGTCACGATTCATCTCACGACGGTGTCACAAGAACTCACGACGGCGTCAGCTCGCACGACCCAACCCAAGATCTAGAATATTCTCTTTCATGACGGTGTCACGATTAGAACGCGACGCCGTCATAGCGATTTATCTATATATACAAACCCGAAATTAGGGTTTTAAGTGTGTAACTTTAGAGTAAAAAAGGGAGATGGACCTTAGTTCGTTTGGCAGCTTATTAGGATGATTTTAGGGCTTCAAAACCCTATTGTACTTCCTTCAATTCATGTTTTAATCAAGTAAGATTATCTTAATCATTCAATATGTCTTTTTGTTTGATTCATTATTGTTCTTGCTTTATCTTTAACATGCTTGGCTAATCTCCCTATTGTGTTCATTTATGATTGTATGAAACCTAGAATGTATATCTTAATGGTGTTGCTTCTTGTGATGAATATGCATGTTAGGCTTTAGAAAACCAGCTTTTGTCTATATCGATGTTGATATGTCTAGGGAAACATGATTGTGTAGAAAGGATACCATCGGGTAACAGTCTTCATACTACCTTGCCCCTTATATGGTTGATCCACTTTTAATATATTTCAAATGCATTTAATGTACTCTTAGGGGCCTTGTAATAGTCTTCATACTACCTTACTTGTGCGTTGCCCTAACAGAACATTAAATAGATGGCAGGTTCGTGAAATCTGTTCATGACTTAGGAAATAATTACATAGATCATCACAAGTGTGACAAAGCAACAACACTAGGAGAAGCAATCTAGGGAGTAATACATGATTAAATGAATACAGTCTTTTTATTATATTGTTATCACCAGTAGCGTAGTTTATCATTTAGTTTAATAGCTAGAAACAACCAAACCTCTCAAACATATGATTTACCAGCTTTCTATAAAATATAAAAACACAAAAATAATCTTCTCTCAACCTCTAGAATTCTGTTAGACCGTGATCAAGCCTTCCCAACCTATTCTCCTAGAGAACGGTAACAACCCCCCGAGTCTTGCCTATACTAATACTACAACGGTTAGGTACTCTGCCTAGGGAGTTGCAAAACTTCTTGTAGAAGTCCTTTACGACGACCGCATCAAGTTTTTGGCGCCGCTGCGTGGGGAATAGTTAGGTTTTGATCATAGTTTAACTTAGTTCTACTTTCTTGAATCCTTTCTCTATAACCTTGGATCTAGATACCAATCTGCAACACCCCCAAAATAGGTCGCAGCGGAAATATGTCCTGGAGCATTACTTCATAATACAACAACACAAGATACGAGAGAACGACCTCTACATGAGTTGTTTGAAAAAGCAATCTTGCAAAATTTGGACTCCAATGCACATCAGTTACGTTAAGCATCTTATACACCTGAGAAATACATGCTTAAAAGTGTCAACAATAAAGTTGGTGAGTTCATAGGTTTATAAAAACTGGAAATGTAAATCACAAAACTATATATGAATTTACCGTGTTACAAGTTTCGCCCATACAAGACTTGTAGCTTATAAATTTATATATAGATTTTTAAAGTGTGCGTGACAATATATAAATTCAAGCCACACAAAAAGGGTTTACTACTGACTAAGCTCATGAAACCGATGCACTAACTGAAAACACGAATATGTGCCCATCGTAGGTGCCCCCTCCAAGAACACCCGAGCAGTAACTTAATTGGAATATGTGCCCATCGTAGGTGTCCCCTCCAAGAACACCCGAGCAGTACTAAATGGAATATGTGCTCATCGTAGGTGTCCCCTCCAAGAACACCCGAGCAGTACTAAATGGAATATGTGCCCATCGTAGGTGTCCCTTCCCGAAACACCCGAGCAGTATTGAGTTTCGCCCGTTTGACATGTACTTTTTCAAACTAGCTGGGATATCAACCCAAAGTATTTCAAAACAGGTATTAAGTAAAAGTGGGGCTATGACATCTTACAAAATCTTGAAAAGTAATCGCATTGTTATAAAATAAACGAGCATGTAAACGAGTTTGAAATCAATCATGTAGATGAGTTTGTAAATGAGTATGAAAACGAGTATGTGAACGAGTTTGTAAAAGAGTAAGTAAACAAGTTTGTAAACGAGTATGTAAACAAGTATGTAAACGAGTTATGAAAACGAGTATGTAACAAGTATGTAAACGAGTATGTAAACAAATATGTAAACGAGCATGTATTCTCCCCCAAAACAGTTTAAAAGAAGTAAAATAGGGGCCATGAAACTCACCTCAAGTGAAATGTATTGATTATAGCAAAATCAATGAAGTGAAATGTCACGAATGATCCGGAATGCAACCTAATTATTTATAGGTCGTATAAGAATAATGCACTTGAAATAAATACAACATTGTATTTTATATCATTATATCACCACTTAATAGTTTTGTTTAACTTGTATAAATCGAAATAGTGTTTACGTTAAGTTTACTATTTTTTATTATTTTTGCAACGACAATATATATATAGTTTAGTGAATTTATAAAACAATATTTATAAGGTTTTAAACCGTGTATAAATATTATATAAGTGAAGCTAAAATATTACCTAAAGTTTTTACAGTTCGAACGGACCGAAAATGTCCGAAAATAAAATGTTACTATTCATGTCAGGAAAACAGTGCCAAAATTTATATAAGAGGTTACCTAGTTTCCATGGTGATATTGCTCATTTTTACACACTTTCAGGCTTAGAAAATCGCAATCTTATAGTAAAATATCATTCTAAACAAGTTTGTAGTTTTATATTTAAGCCGACTCGGACCCAAAGTCCTCAAAATACCATTTATAAATCTGCCAGCACTTTACCGAAAATTGTTTTGCCGGTATTCTTTCAAATCTTGTTTTGGCCATAACTTATTCGTTTTAAGTCCATTTTAGCGTTCTTTATATGCACGAAGTCGTGTGAAGATATACTAACATATTTTTAAGGTTTTGACTCGATAAAATGCCCGTAACCTACCGCCATATAGCTGTTGTCCCAAATGGGCATTTTAAACATTTTTGCCAAGTATTTCTACTCCAATTTCATACCACAAATCCACTAGTCTATATACTTCAACCACTTTCAAAATCTACAATCATCCACTAACCTAATCCCATCCAACACTTCATAATATCATGAAATAATCATAACATCAAATAAGCTAGTTTATGAATTATAAACCAAACCACATGAATAAAATCATAAGTAAGTAGTGTTCTTGATTTATTTGCAAATGTTTATAAAAGTCTACTAGCTAGTGATATAACGTAATAATCATGATGTTCATGTGTATAAATACAATATGTAAGTATAGAAATATAAATAAACATAATCAAAATGTATGAAAATCAAAAGAGTAAAAGGGTATGCTAACAAAGCTTATGAACACAAAAGAAATCCTAGACTTTGATTTTAAACCCAAAATCTTATCAAAAACCCAAATCTTGATTTATGAAACCCTAACTTGGATCTTGAAAATCCTTGCTTAAAATAGAAGCCCTATCTTAGAAATCAACTTAGAACACCTTAGAATACACCCTTGATCACACTTGTATGCTTGTAATATCTAGAAAATAGAAACTATGAATTTTTCTATGGCTTATTTTTGTGTCGTGGGATATTGTAGAGAGAAAGATAGATCTTTAATTTTTTGTGTAAGTAAGAAATGAGGAGTATGAGCTAGTTGGTTTCCTTTATCTAAGAAAATATCTAGGATAATATCTAGGAAAATATCTAAAAAAATAATATTAAATTTTGATAGTATTAAGTATTTAAGGGTAATAGTAAAGATGGTATGGTTTACATGCGTGCATGAAAGCTCATAACGCGAAGCGTAAGCGTTTTACGTAAAGTACGCAAATAAAATATGAAAAGTTATAAATTATCTTCGTAATAATTATATAACACTTGTTTGACGTAAACATTAATTTGTTTGATGTCGGTTTACGTTGAATATTGATTTTTAGTTTACGCGATTTAACTAAACAGTTGAAATTAAAATTAAACGCGTAAAAGTTTAAAATAAATAGTTGAATATTTATTGACGTAAAATGACCTGAAAATGCGGGTTGTTACATCTTGGGGATTCGGGTATCTATGGAAAGAGGTTTGGGATGTGTCATGATTTGAACGTTTTGTTAAAATGTTGAGGGAAGTGCAAAAATTATCCATGTGGTTTGCCAAAAAACTGTCTCACGTCCCTCGTCAATACTTCGTTCAAAAATTATACCTCCGTTTGTAAATTGAGGCACCATACGTCCCTGAGGACGAACGATGCAAATTTTTTTCCGTTAAGTACTAACGAAGGTCTTAAAGGAGGGTATTGTTTTCTTTTTGCTGTCACAGGGTTGTATGGTGAACTTTTGGCTTAAATTTTGTTTTTTTTAATTTTATAAAAAAAAATTTACATTATTATTTGTAAAAAAATTTTAAAAAAAATTCACACTTTTTAAAATCTTAATTTAAAAAAAAATTACTTTTACTTTTTTTACGTTAAGATTCGTGAAAATTTTTATTATTCGTACCTTTTACTTTTTTTAAAATTTTTTCAAATTTTAAAATTTTCTTTTTTAGCTTTTGGAAAAAAATTAATTTTTTTGTAAGAAAACGTAAAAATGTATAAAACCGTTAATTTTTTTTTGATAAATTAATTTAATTTTTTTATATTTTAAAAAAAATTCGAAGAAAAAAGTAAAAATGTTTTAATTTTTTCTTGACTTTTAAGAAAAATTTTTTTTTTTCGTAACAAAAAAAATAATTAAAAAAAATAAGATTTTAAAAAGTACGAAATTTTTATAAAAGTATTGTAAAAAAATTTAATTTTTTTCACGAATAATAACGTAAAATAATTTTTTTTTTTAAAGCAAAGGTTCACCATGCATTCCTGTGGCAGCAAAAAGACAACAATACCCTCCTTTAAGACCTTCGTTAGTACTTAACGAATTTTTTTTGCATCGTTCGTCCTCAGGGATGTATGGTGCCTCGATTTACTAGCGGAGGGATGATTTTTGGGCGAAGTATTGACGTGGGACGTGAGACGGTTTTTTGGCAAACCACATAGATGCTTTTTGCACTTCCCTCTAAAATGTTTTTATATCTATGGTTTTGTTGGCGTATAGTCTGGAATGGGCCAGACCCAATGGGCCGAACCAGATAAAATGGTGGCTCACATCCTACGTAACCCTAATCCATACACTATATATACAAGGGTATGATCATCCTACCTACAGACACATACACAGAGAGACCTACACATGTTATTCTCTACCACCTCTTTATATAACATGCTTATACTATTTTGACTTGACCGTCGGAAGGTGGATCCCGGGCTCCGGCCTCGGGTCTCCTTCTAACTGGTTCTTCTTTGTTGGCAGCACTATTTAAGGCCCGGGAAGACGACGAACGGCACCAGGAGAGTCGTCAGGACTGGCCCGACCAAATTATGCTTCAACAAGTTGGCGCCATCCGTGGGACCACGAATAAACTATGTTTCGTGTTCTCATGAAAAGCAAAAATCAGTTTCGAAAGTCGGTAACTCTTAAACCTTCGTATTTTTGTTTTTCGCTCCTGCTATTATGCATTCTGTCATATGTAAAAACTTGATTTGATAAGTTATTTTACATATCTTTTTAAATTGGTAACAAGATATTACTAATATTTTTTAATTTGATAAAATTTTTTTATCCATATCTTTTTAATTGGTAACAAGATATTACAAATATTTTTTAATTTGATAAAAAGATTTTATCCATATCTTTTTAAATTGGTAACAAGATATTACCAATATTTTTTAATTTGATAAAAAGATTTTATCAATATCTTTTTCTTTATTTGCAATACCCGGCCACGGAAGTACGTCTTCTGTCGGTCGTAAGTCGAATGCCATATTCGCATTACCCGGCCACGGAAGTACGTCTTTCGTTGGCTGTAAGTCGAATGCTATATTCGCATTACCAGGCCACAAAAGTACGTCTTCCGTCGGCCGTAAGTCGAATGCCATATTCGGCCGTAAGTTGAAGATAGATATGACGGCGTATGGTTGGAAAGTGCGAACGTCTCCGCGACGGTAAGAGTAGTCCTTTTAGTCTACTAACCGTGGCTACGGCCACGCTTACTAGACTGGGGGGACATGTTGGCGTATAGTCTGGAATGGGCCAGACCCAATGGGCCGAACCCGATAAAAGGGTGACCCGCATCTTACGTAGCCCTAATCCATACACTATATATACGAGGGTAAGATCATCCTACCTACAGACACCTACACAGAGAGACCTACACATGTTATTCTCTACCATCTCTTTATATAACATGCTTATACTATTCTGACTTGACTGTCGGAGGGTGGATCCCGGGCTCCGGCCTCGGGTCCCCTTCTAACCGGTTCTTCTTTGTTGGCAGCACTATTCAAGGCTCGGAAAAACGACGAACGACACCAGGAGAGTCGTCAGGACCGGTCCGACCAAATTATGCTTCAACAGGTTTGATTGTGGATTGTTGTTAAAGCGAGTTTTGTTTCTGTAACCAATAAAGAAGACATAAACCAGAACGAAAAGAAATGCGTGTAGGTTTAAATTCGTGTTTGGATTAATATCAATCTATTTATAGTTTATCGATTCATTTGACAAGTGCAGATAAGCATGACGTGTATGTGTCACACATGTTCAAATGTGTACGCTCGAGTTAGGATTGAATCAATCACGTCATGTTCAAGTTAGGGTGGATGATACCAATACACCAGTAATAAATGTAAGGGTGTAACTAATACCAAAAATGACATAGCTCCAAAAAGAATTACTCGTAAAAGAAATACCAAAATCAAATTAATAAGCGTGTTTGGACGGAAGTATTACTACTCGCTTGGGTGGCGAATTAGTAACTTGTAGTTATAACGAGTTGTAAAATGACCCGCGCGTTGCGGCGGGGCTAAGCAAATGTCGAAAGAAATTTATCTTTGATAATAATATGGGCTAAAAGTAGTCCGGTTAAGGATCCAAATATTTTTTTGAAATTTTTTAAAAAAAATCGTGCGTATTTTAGAAGCGTTGCAATATTGGCCTCGTTTTAATCGCAATTCGAAAATATTTCTACGGGTATTTTTTTGATATGAATGGGAAAATCGTAAATAGTTAAAAGTTGATGGTCCGTTTTGTAATTTTTTTACTTTTGGCATTGTAACACTGTAGCAGTTGGGCTAGATGTTGGACTAAACTTAAAAAAAAAACTACTTGGGCCGGCCCAAAATGGGAGCCCAAGTCAAACTTGCGATGTTGGAAATAACTTAAAAAAAAAAAAGTACTTGGGTCCGAACCAAAATGGAGCCCAGTCAAATAAAAAATTTGCGGTCAAACATTTGTCCATAGTATATAGAGTAATGATGGTCTTGAACTAATTTATAACCAGCTAAAGATTAAGGATGGCGAATTAGGCTTTGGGTTGCTAGTGATTGTTCTTTTTGTTGCGTGGTATATATGGAATGATCATACATGAGGGGACTTATATACTTAGTTAAACGTGACATCGTGTAGGAGATAAAAAATATAGAGTAAATTGCATAAATCGTCCTTAAAGTTGGGTAATTTGCATGTTTCGTTTAAACATTACGAAAAAATGCAAGGATCGTTCCTTGTTGGAACCTTTGGTGCAAGGATCGTCCCCAATACTTGCATCAAAGGTTTCCCCACAGAGATGGATTACTTGCTCCAAATGTTTCTCCAAAGAGACAGCTATTTACACTTTGTAACGTTTGAAACAAAACATGCAATTTGACCAACTTTAAAGACAATACTCTAATGCAAATGAAAGTTTCTTGTGGACTTTTTTCGCTATCATAAGGTTTACTTATCAACTTGTCATTTTTTTTAAAGACTCTACCAAACACAAAATGACAACTAAATTTTTTGGTACCTGTCAAAATTAGGCAAAAGAAGTTGACGTTTGTACATATGAAATTAACGACACTTGAATAGCATCTATGATTCTAGAAGATCTCTATGGTGTAAAATCACATATAGCATGCCCACACAAAATCTTTTAATTTTTTTTACTACATCAACCTCATACACACAGCTATCTTTTGACTATGTGCTCTCTATTCGAATTAACATATTAAGGCTGTGTTGGTTAGGGGCTTTTATGGGTTTATAAAGGCTTGCGCTTTTAAAATAAGTTCGATTTATAAGTAAGCCTTGTTTGTGACTGCGTGCTTATGAAAAAGTGCTTTTAAAATAAATCGGCTTATAAAATGAGCGTCATAATAGGGGCTAAAATTTTTATCCGAGGCTTTGAACCATAAATTACATATATATCACATTAAAATATTTAATATACCTAAATTTTTTTAATTATGTCATTTTTAGTAATTTTGCAATAATAATGCCTCAACACCAGTCCATTTGCTCCAAACAATTTATAAAAATACAAACTTTAATTTTTCCGCTTATATTAGAAGCCTGAGCCCCCTGCCCCCTTACTGCGCTAAATACACAGCCCCAGCCCCGGCCCATGCGCCAAACATACCTAAGTTTAATTATCATAATCACGTCCTATTAAAACAAGAGCAAATATCAAAGCCATTATGTTTGGCGAAATGGGTAGTACTAAGGCTTATATTATAAGCCGAAAATTGAAATTTGTATTTTTGTAACGTGTTTTGGGCAAATGGGTTGCGGGCTAAGGTTGTGGCTTTATTATTGCAAAATTATAAAAATGACATAATTAAATGAGTTTTTTTGGGTATTAAGGTATAATATTTTTGTGGGTATTAAATATTTTAATGTTCAAAAGCCCATGTACGTTTATGGGCGGAGCTTATAGAGATTCTGACTTATAGGCTCTGTCATAAGCACACGCGTGACAAACGTAGGACTTAATTTATAGCCGACTTATTTTAAAAACACAAAGCCTCCGAATAAGCCCCAATAAGCCTCCTCACAAAATACCGAAAAAAGGTAGTTGAACTTATATTACAGTGGTACGGACATGGGTCTAGGTTTATAAGTGATATATTACTAGAGTTTTTATACTTTTGATGATTGATGATATGATGGGAGGTATTATTTCAGGAGGAAATCGTGACTTAAAAAAAACAACACGACACGCCCATAAATCCATGTAGTGCATGTAAAAATGAGATAAAACCAGAACAGAAATATTGGTAAAGTGAATATGTCTTTTAAAATTGCAATATGTAAAAAAAGTATCAAATTGTAATGGTCATTTTTCAATCAAGGTAATCGTACTGATTTCTTGCATAAAAAAGGTATCCATCTTATATTGTTTTGACTAATTTAGGTTATTTTCAGTTAAAATTATTAAACGATTTATCCGTTAAATATTATTTTATGTTATGATTTTTATATAGGTATTCCGTAATTTTGAACCTTAGGGTTTATGTTAATGAGGAAGGTTCATCGATTGTATACAATAATTACGTGTGTAAGATTGTGAATGAAACTGTTGTAAGCCTTACATGGTTTTCACCACAGATTTACTCGGATAATGAATTCCTCTTTGATTTAAACAAGCAAAAGGAAATCGCGCGTTGCGGGGGGCTAATTTTTTCCCGATAATTTTTTTTTTTTTCTACGTTTCGGTGTTTTTTTTTTGGGCGATGCGTTCGTATGGCGGGGCTAATTTTTAATATTTTTTATTTTTGTATGATCGGGGATAAAAAATTTTGCCGTTGGGAGGGCTAATTTTTTCCCGAATATTTTCTTTGTTTGGGACGGTTTTGTAATTTTTTTTACGGGATTTTTGATTGAGAGGACGACAATGAAATTAGTTGAAACGCCCCCCCCCCCCCCCTCCCACCCTTCCTTTACTCAAAACAATACAACAAAACCACCACCCCAAACCCCCCCCCCATCATCCCCCCCTCTCTCACACCCTTCCTCTCACCCCCACCAACCACCCCACCTCCCTCCCCCCTCCCACACTCTACCAACAACCTTCCACCCCCCCCCCCCACAATAAAACCCCCCACCCTCCCCCCCCCCGCCCCCCCGCCCCCTCTTATCCCCTTATTATCTTCCTCCCCCCCCCCCCAACCTTGCTTCCACATCCCCCACCCCCGTGTGCCCACCCCCCCCCCCCCCCGCACCCACACCCCCCCCCCCTACCCCCCACCCCCCCCCCCCATCCCCCTCCCTCCCCCCCCACACCCCTGCACCTCCCTGTATTTTTTTTTACTTTGGGCCAGATTTTAGGCTATTTTTGGGCTATTTTTTTTGGCTAATTTTTTCCCGGATATTTTCTTTTTTTGTATTATTCGGGAAAAAAATCTTTGCATTGAGACGGGTTAATTTTTTCCCGAATATTTTCTTTTTTTGGGACGGTTCGATATCTTTTTTTTTTGGCCGATGAATGTAAAAAAGTTGTGAATAATAAAAACTTGACGGATTTTTTTTGTTAATCTTTTTACGGGATTTGTTGTGTAAGAAAACCGTAAATAGTTAAAAGTTGAGGGTCCGTTTTGGATTTTTTTTACTTTGGGCTAGATTTTAGGCTAATTTTGGGCTAGTTTTTTTTACTTTGGGCCAGATTTTGGGCCACATTTTATGCGAATTTTAGGCTAGTTTTTTGGGCTAGTTTTATTGCCGCACTGTAGCACTGTAGCAGCAACAGTGCAAAACGACAGTGGATTTGTCGACAAATGTGTATATTAGTAATAATTTTTTTTATATGGCTTATGTGTTGGGCCTCATGTTTAAAGTGTTGTTTTTTTTGCTATATGGATTTTTTTAATATAATGAGTTGTATGTTTGTGACCATATCGATTATTTTAAAGTTATTAGGTATCGAAGATGTTTCCACGAGTATTTTTTTTATCTGAATAAATCGGAACTTTTGTAATATTTTTTTCCCTCCTACTTTGTGCATACAAATTGCTCTATAATACAATTCTCAAATGGTCGGTGGCACTGTAGCCGCTACAGTGCCTGCTACAGTGCTACAGTGCCGGGCCAAAACTAGCCCAAAATTTGACCCAAATTTTTTTTAATACCAGTGGTTACTGTTCATCGGCCGAAAAAAAAATAATAATTTATACTCCCCCTTCTTTCGTCAAAAATAAGAAAAAAAAAATTTACGTTACGACTTTCTATCGGCCTGGGCCAAAAAAATAAAATATATATCCCTTTTATTGAAAAAAAAATTGTCATTTAATATGAGAAAAAAACAAACTATTAAACATGAGACCAAAGAAATGAACCCCAAAAAAAAAATGCCCCGCAATAACGCGCGAAAAAATAACGCCCGCAGCAACGCGCGGGTAATTTTTGCTTGTTAAAAAAAAACACAAAATAATAATAAAAAAAAAAACTAAAATCGGGCTGACCCAAAATGAAAGCCCATTACTGTAGCACTGTAGATCCACTGTCAAAACGACAGTGGATTTGTCCGTGAATGTGTAATATATTAATTAGAGTTGGATGAGAACAATAATACAATACTCAAACAGTTACCCGCTTATTTAAAATGTAATTATTATACATATTTAATAATTTTTTCACATTTTTTATAATAATTTTATTTTTATTCAATTTTTGTTTATTCCCCCCCCCCCATTTTATTTTATTTTAATTATATTTTTTATTTTATTTTTTTTATAATCTTTATATTCATTACTTTTTTTAATATTATATCTTTTAATTTTTTTTATTGTTTTTTTTTTTTTTTTTTTTTTTTTATACCTTTTTTTATTTTTATTATTTTTTTGTTCCATTTTATTTTATTATTTTTTTTTTTTTATTAATTAGAGTTGGATGAGAACAATAATACAATACTCAAACAGTTACCCGCTTATTTAAAATGTAATAACCATATATCGAGTTCACAGAGATCATATATGTAGCTATATAAGCAGTTGGTATTGAATTGAAGTTTCATGCCATGATATATCATGATGATTTGTAAATGTATTTTTATTAATTTATTAACTCTTAGTGTTTTAGTTGTGATGGTGGGTTGGGTTGGTGGTAGAGGCGGTGCCTGGTAGTGATGGTGGTGGGAGGCTTGGTGGTGCTGGTAGCGGCCGGTGGATTTGAAATGTGAAACTTAACGGATAATTGTGAAATATTTAACGAAAATACTTAAATTGGCCAAAAAAATAAGTTGGACGTCTTTTTATGCAAGAAAAAGTAAGATAACTTGATTGGAAATGACCCTTAAGTTCAATACCTTTTTGTGCTATTTGCCCCTTTTAAAAATGGGAGGTAACCTTAGCCGGGTAATTTCCAATGTGTGTACAGGAATTGTTGGCGGATATTGTCTTGGCTTATTCCAAAACACACAACAAAGACAGCTTCAATTTATAAAAGTTAGAAACACACTGATTCCTAAATTGTGTTTTACAGAATCAACTTAGAAAATAGTTTCTTTTAATCTTTGGAATTTGTATCCTCTCAGTGGTAAGTATTCCTCAATATTCCTTGATTATATATATGGTTCGTTTAGTAAGTCCATCTTACTACTCCCTCCGTCCCATATTAAGTGTCCACAATGGAATCTTTTAAATCTTTTTTCATCAACATTGACCATAAATATTTTTGTTTGTGTTATATAATATTGAACGAAAATTATACCAACGAAAAATATATTCAAAACTCTATCCATTCATATATCTTGCATCAAGTATCCTATAACATAAGAAGAAATCATTAAGGTCAAAGTTGAAGAAAAAAGACTTTGAAAAAGTCAAGTGGACACTTAATGTGGGACGGAGGGAGTATTTATTTTATGCACAATGTTGATAACTGACAACGCTTATATATACATTTGATTGTTTTGGGAGGTTCAAAAGATATAGTCTAGTTTGAATTACAATGTTAAATAAACTAGTGATGTTTTTGAAAGCTTATTGACTTATACTAATATACAACACTATGCATCAGTTTGTGTCGTATCAAACTAAGACGAGCTGTTAGTATAATGGCTCTATCAGAACACTTAAAAGATAGATAGTTATAACAAAACGCGATAAGATGATAATCTGTTCTCCAAACTCCCTCTAAGACATGACTTAAAGAGTTGGCAATATGGTTTGAATGTTCTTAGGTATAGCTAATTTTGTAGTTGAAGTTTAGTTGCTGACTATGACTTCACTATGTATTATATGTCTTTAATTGATGTTTAAATTAGACCACTTCATGTCTGCCTAATCGGTTGTTTTCAAAGTATGCAGTGGCGAAACGTATCATTATAAGTGACCGGATGCAGAAACATTTTCAAAGGGTAATATAAGGGAAAAAGTGACATAATGTACAATTTCATTAAAACGTTGAGTCTAAAAGTAACACTATGAAGTAAAATTCCATCGTGACACCCTGGGACCCCCTAGTTCTGCTACAGAAAGAGTGTGGAAATTTTATCAACTTTTTTCATAGATTGGTAATGACGTTTAACTAACCAAGCCCAATTTTGAAAAATCAAACAGTTGTAAGTTTCTTAATCTTGACCGTGTAACATCTGTGTTTATGGGTCATTTTCATTGAATCTTTCTATGTTTGATCAATATCTAACTCTGAGTTCTTAGTCATAACAGTTCTATCAAAACACGATAACCAGATAAACAATTTTGTGTTGATAAATTGTTTCAGAAACTTGAGCATATGAAGGGTGGTGGAGGATCCATCAAAATTGGAACCACCGGGAGGATAAGTGCCTTAATATCAAGAGAATTGCAATACATCAATGATGATACTACAAAATCTCTAAGCCACACATTTCTAGAAGCGAACGATACTAATTGTAGTAGAAAACTCAAGGAAAAAGTGCAAGAAGATGAAGCAATCACCAGCAACAATCATTTCAACGAAAAACATACTAACATTCTGCGAAAAGACAAACACAATCATGCTAGAAAAGCTAGAAGAAACACTATACGTCATGCGGATAATCTTTTGAAAAGAACTCACATAGTCGAAGTTGTGGACGTAAGATGTGGGATACCAGACAAGAATTGGACAAACCCGATAAAAGATCGTTTAAAGAAGCTTAGTTTTTCAAACTAAACTTGCAATCTACGTGTGTCGGATTTTAGAGACCTGTAACTAAACCCTGAAACCATTTTAGGCCCGTTGTGATCAGCTACATCGATGGCAGAACAAATACTTGGTAAGAACTTATTGCTTCTTTTCTTGTTTTTCGCGGTTGTGGTTAATGAATCTAGCTTGTGCTTTGGTTGACTATGGCTCGGCTTCGTAGCCTCTTGAGGAAGTTGCAAAGTATGCTTGTGAGTGTGTACACCAAGTTTGTTAAAGTACTCAATTTCTTTCATCATGAGTGATCCAACAGTTCCTTTTGTACCAATCTTGATAGGTATTTCTGCAGCATTAGGCTTCAAAGTCATTTTCTTTGTTGGCTAATGAGTTGAGTTTGAAATATTGGGCTATTTGAATGATAAGAGTGGATCTTGTTTTATTTATTAAGGCAAAGGTTATGGTGATAATGATGTGGCATTGTTATGTTCATGAGTATGCAATGAAAACATTTAAGTTGTGCATGGGGGCCTCTTGAATATGTCCACCTTCTAACTACTTGACACCTCATTTTTTGTGGTAAAGATCATGTGATAGGGGTAAAAATGTCAACTTTGACTTAACTATAGTATGTGAAAGTGATGGAAGGATTTAAAGGTGAAATTTGCCTCCTCATCCAAGTGGATAAATTGGCTTTTTTACTTTTTGGGGGAGGTTTCTTTTACATGTGTATGTAATGAATGTCATTATAACTTAATTATGGGCTGTGATGGCTTTAAAGATGAACTTTACCATGGCTTTTTCAGCTCAATCTCATACATACATAATTCACTTGTATTGTAGATGTATATGTATACGTAACGCCTTTAAAATCTTGCCTTGCGGTAAATGATGGGTAACATGTATCCTTAGATTAATTTGTACTACACATATGGTCTGCCAATATATTGAATCTGCATGTTCCTTGAACTCTATATGTAACGCCTTTAAAATCTAAGTACGTTGGGCATCCAGTCGAAAGGATCACTGAAGGATGGAGAGTGAAATCATGGGAAAAAGGTTAAAGGTGTGGCATAGTATCAAATGAAGCTTAAAGTATATGCATCTTTTTCAGTGTTCACTTAAACCTTACAGTGTTTCAAGTATCTTATTCATAACTACACAAAGACGTATTCATGAAAAATCAATGAACAAACCGTAAACATAAGTATAAAATCAAATGACAAAACATTAACTATATACGGTGTTAGCTTAAAAAAAACTAGTATATTAATAGTGTTAACTCACAGCGCTATCAGAATTATGATCTTACTCGAGTGTTTACACTTCCAAACCTCTCGTCGAAAAGGTTCAATGGTAAGAAAACAGAAGACAAAATGATGCAAGTTACATCAGCAAATGCTAAAAATCCAGGGACAGTTTGAGTGGCAAAAAGAGAGAAGGTAATAACCAAAATGTCTGTTTTGTAAGTCAACAATATAAAAAGTAAAAAAAGTGGTTTTGGAAGCTTTTCTCTCAGCATATCAGAGCCAGGTTTCGATCCTGGGACCTGTGGGTTATGGGCCCACCACGCTTCCGCTGCGCCACTCTGATTTGGTGATTATATTATCAAACTTTAAATATATAACCATAGGATAACTCTATATCTATTGAATATGCAGCTTGTTTGGCAAAAAGCTAACATGAAAAACATCTTCTAGCTAGCACCATGTGATGCAATTTTACATGTGAAAGAATGTATGTTCAAGCAACCAAATACATAATTATCTAGAGACAAAATCTTACAACAAATTTTCAAAATTTGTCATCTAATTGTACCGAAAAATATTATTTACTTCGAGTGTATACATGTTTCTAAGGTTTGTTTCCTATACCAAGTCCTTCATCTTTCTCTGAGCTATCATTCTGATCTTCCTTTGGTTGTTCTTCGTTGTCTCCTGAACGTAAGTACTCGAGAGCCTTGACTACTTGACTTATGGTGGGCCGTTTTGTGGCATCTTCTTGAAGACACATTGCTGTTACGGCTAAAGCTTGGTAAAGCCCTTTTCTCGGGTATCTTGCTTCAAGCAATGGATCTGCCATCAAATGGAACTGTCTTCGGTCTCTAAACAATGGTTCCGCCTGTACACAACAAAGAAATGTAAGGAAACTGTGTTTGTTTGAATTGTTTTTAACTTTTCATTTTCTTAGAGTTTAGTTTAATATACCCAAGCGATTAAATTTTGTTCTTCACTTGGTCTTGAACCATCGATTACTCTTCTTCCTGTGATCATTTCCAAGAACACAACTCCAAAGCTGTAGACATCAGATTTTCTAGTCAACCGACCGGTCAATGCATACTCGGGTGCACAATAACCATATGTCCCCATCACCTTAGTTGTGATGTGAGTTTGTTCGCCAGTTGGAGCCAATTTGGCTAATCCAAAGTCAGAAAGCCTCGGGTTCCACTCCTCGTCCAGTAGTATGTTTGAAGCTTTAAAGTCACGATAGATCACTGGTGGGTCGGCTATATCATGCAAGTATTCGAGCCCTCGTGCTGCTCCCGCTGCAATCTTGATTCTTATGTCCCATTCTAGAGGCTTTTGCTCCCCAGCACCCCAATCTTAACAAAAAAAAAATGTACATACTTAGCTTAAATCATTTTAGTTCATTTTGTGTGTCAGAGTGCATGTCGATGGGACCTATATACAGAAAACATAGAAAACTATGTGAATGATGAAAAACATACTAAAGAGATGGTCTTCAAGCGAGCCGTTGGGCATATACTTGTAAACTAAAATCCGTTGGTCACCATCACAACAATATCCGAGCAAGTTAACAAGATTCGCGTGATCAAGAAGACTCAACAACAAAGCCTCCACTAAAAACTCCCGGTTACCTTGGTATCCATTTCGATCTAGCTTTTTTACAGCAACATCCTACGAAACCCCAAAAAAAGGACAATAAACACAAATAAGGATATGTATTCACACTCTTTACGTATGATCATGAATGTTATTTATAAGCGTACGGTGTCTTTGGTGGCAATGTGGCCTTTGTAGACCCTCCCGAAACCACCTTCTCCAATCAAGGAATTGTAGTTAAAGTTATTGGTCGCGGTACACAACTCCTCGTATGTGAAAAATTCCGAAGAAATGTTCTCTTTTCCGTACTTTGCTATCTCATCTGTTATGTACCTTCTTCTAAAGCTATCTAAATATGATCCATAATCGAGTTCATTAGACAATAAAAAGACATTTATTTAGTTTTATTGCAACAAATTAAAATGTCAATATTAGAGGTTCTTATGTAATTACCATTTCCAAGAGAAAATCCGGGGAACGATTCTTCCTTTGTTTCAATGAAATCGCGAGAGCGTTTCTTCCTTTTGGCTCGTTTTTGGGTCATACAACACCAAAAACAACCCATCATATCTTTTATGAATTAGGTGGCGACCAATGCGCCCCCCTCGGGTCATTGACATGATTCGTGCTTTTCTTGATCCATATCTAGAACTCACGATGGCATTGCGATATTGTTTGTGATCAAAATTATGAAGGGTGTCACAAGACCTAGCGCGCAACACCAACGTATGTTCAAAGATTTGGTAACCAACGGAATTTCTTCTAGCAATCGAGATGAACCAATCTGGCTTCGGGGTTCAACCGAGCTAAGAGAAATTCCGAACGTTTTTTGATTATGGGATTCTTTCACGTTGATTGACAAATCGTTGGGACAAACATTGTGACATGACCAAATATATTGCCTCCGAATATGTAGTTGGCTTATGATCATATGCGTCTTAGGCCATCCAATTTATAAAGTTTTAATCAAATATCTTTTTAGTGGTTTTGCATCTTATGTCGCCTTACTTAGGGAATCAGGATTTTCTAATGGGTGTTGCACAAAGAAAATGGTGGGCCAATTAAAATTACAACGTAACAAAGGTAGCACAAATTTTTTTAAGGATTACCCAAAAATGTCAAATTTGAATTTTTTTTAACTCCTTGACCTAAAATCGGGTGTAGCCCGTGCCACACCCGACACCTACATGAGTCCGTCCATGCTTTCAACAAATTAACATTGTCTTATAACTTCTAACCATTTGGTAGTAAAATATAATGGGATAAACATTTGTCATACATTTCGATAAGCATAAGGTACTAATTAATTAGTTTATGACTTTTAAATGTATACAAACAAACTTTTCACGAAATGCATGTTAAAGAGTTTGTTGGAATCTTATAGCCAGAAGCTAGTTATATTCATCATTCATCAATAATTTCCATCATAACCAATCATTATTATAGCTTATACCCCCTCCGTCCCAAAATTATTGTCCCCCGATAAAAAACACACAGTTTAAAAAAAATACATTTATTACTGCTTTCTTTTTCTTACTTTTTGACAGAATGACAGTTTTACCCTTAACTAATTAATTAAAGTCTTCTTTCAAGTTTGTAATTATAATTTTAAACAAGGGTAATATAGTAAACTTGATCAAACTTCCCTATCTATTTTTAGTAGTGGACAATTAAATTGAGACATCCCAAAAAGAAAACGTGGACAATAAAAATGAGACGGAGGAAGTAATTAAGTTAAGATTGGCACTTTAATATTACTAGACAGCTAGTTACATATTTCAATGTGGGCCTTAGTATGTAGGGCTCAAAGGATTTGGGCCGGAGTTAACTTTCAAAAAGTTTTAAAAATGGCTACTGGCTAGTACCGTAATTTTTATATATCATCCTTTCATATTAATCAATGAAGTAACTATTCTTATTTTTAATACAAAACTGATTAAAACTGAGTTCTTAAAGAGTGACACCATATTTGTAGGACTTCTTTTGAACCAGCAACACACATTGAGTTAGAAGAGGGAGAAAAACTAAAAATCCGTCGTATCATTGAAACAAAAACATTGTTACAATCAAGGCTGTCAAGATCGCGATCCCACTTGGGATCGTTATTGTCTTTGCAAGATCGAGATCGTAAGATCCTACCAATTTATCATTTTCTGTAAGCAACGGATAAACGAGTCCAACTATTTTTATTTCTACTCATCATCAAATATAAATTTATATAATATCCTCTTGAAAATGTCAAAGTTCAAATTTAAAATACCAAAGTAAAAGTAAAACACAAAAAAGTCAAGTTTCAATCATCACATTCACGATTTAGCGGAATAAAATTACATAACATGCATAATAAACGTCTCAAAACAAAGTACTTCACTAGTATCACTATAATTAAGGGGGTGTTTGGGATTGCTTATCTAAAATAGATTATTCGTTTTGAAAACGGATAATCAGATAATCAGCTTTTATAAAACGTGGTTATGAAATATAGTGTTTGGATTTGATTATATTGTTTGATAACACAATAATGATATAATTAGTTTTTTTTTGTATTTGGCAAATGTTATTATTTTATAACTTAATGAGTAGATTACAAAAATAGACATGTAAATTGGGTCACATACTCACATGATTAATAAATGAGGGGCAATATAGATATTTGAGTTTGTTTTTGGTGGGCCACATACCAATTCATTTCCTGCGTTTTGAAAAAGCATCACTTGCATAGATTATAAGAAGCCGCGTTTTGTATATGTCAAAACGCAAATAATCTGTTATTTGAAAAAGATTCCCAAACACTTATTCTTGATTATTCATGTTTTGCAAATGTGATAAGTAAATAATCTGCATGATAACGCAAATACAAACACCCCCTAAGTTATCTGAATTAAAATTTAAAAGTTAATAGTTAAAAGTTAAAAGTTATGAAAAGGTAAAAAAAAAAAACAATTAGTTGTAAGAAATTTTTTGCTTAAGGTGAACATGAGAAGAAGAACTCTAATTTGTTTAATGTAATTTCAATTTGGGGAAAGTAGATAATTAGGTTTATTGATTAGAAAATCTAGGAATGAAACGTCAATACTTGTTACTGAGATCAGCGGACTCGTATTGTTCTTTTTTGGGTCTAAAAAAAGTAATGGGCTAGTAAGTATGTAAGTCAATAAGTTAGTAACTTAGTAATTTGATAAACTCGTATCGACACGCGATCCTACGATCTTACGCGCGAGTTCACTATCCTGCTTGCGATCCTACCTCTGATGCGATCCTACACCGATCCTACACGATTTTATCAGGTGGACACGTAAGATCGTACAATCTTACGTGTAAACTCGCGAGTTTGACAGCCTTGGTTACAATATCAACAACAAAGTAGCGAAATATGCATAAAATGGCAAATCGTTAAACTAGTAGATAATAAAGGTACCATTCATAGTTCAAACACAAAACAAGTAGAATAATTAACCAAAAACACATAGGAAGTCCAAATTTAACCATGCAGTTAGGCTAGTAGAGTAAAAGATCCAACTAAAATGCTTTCATTCCCTCGACGTAACTTTGATCAGTTGTTTGTGACAACAATACCATTCACCACTTCTTCGATGACTTCTTTGGATTCTTTCAGTAAAGCAATGCTTCTTTGCAGCTTCTCCCTCTTTATTGCCACGGACGGAGGTTCATCCAGCATCTTTTCTATACCACCACCACGCACAATCACCT